>OENM01000154.1:54167-84837 GCA_900239745.1 Rotaria magnacalcarata | reverse complement strand
ACTCTGTTCAAATTTGTAAATGTTAAATCAATGTGTCTATCTGATCTTTTAGAAGAATGAGAGTTGGTGGGAATAAAGGTCAGCTCATTTTCTTCAATCCATTTCTTCAGAGAGTTACCACGTCTATCAGTAGATTGGCTACCCCATTCATCTGAAGTTGCATTAAAATCACCTGTCAAAATAGTACCTTTTACTAAGAAGGGGCATAGATCTTTTAGGTTACGTATTTGACCCTGTGGCCAGTATATACTTATTATTCTAATTTGTTCAGAAAGACCATGGATATCCACAATTACTGTATTTTCTATATCAGTATCAATTCTCGTTGCTCGAAGATGTTTTCCTATCGTTATCATAACCCCTCCGCCATAATGTGTACCTTTTTGGTAAAACGATGTAAAATGTGGAACTTTGAAACTGTTCCAAAGTTACCCTACTTCGGTAAATACGCATACTGGGCTATCAACTTTAAAAATTAGATCCATTACTTCCAAGGCACGGGTACCCCAACCTTGAACATTATAGGTGAGAATGTTTAAAGGAATAAATTGGTTAGATAAATGGGAAGGATTGTTCTCCCATTTTGTTAGAACACTATCTAGAGTAGAATTAGAGTACCATTCTTCTAAAATTGGTAAAATTCTTTTTGAATTTTAATAGGGAACTTCTAAATTGCCAGCCTATCTAATGCTGCTTCAAAAAACGTTTTTGTCAATGAGGGAAGGTGGTAGGTAGAAGGAGGAAAAAAGGGACGAGCATGAACATTAAGAAGAGAAGAGAAGTCAGACATCTTGTCCTAGAGAGTTCATTGAAAAATCGTCATTTATTTCTACTTCCCCGTTATGGTTGTTATCGATGATGTTGTTAGTTGTAATTTGTTGGGGAGAAGAAATGGAAGCTATGGATTCGTTGTTTTTGTTCGAATCCAATTGTTTTCTCCATTTTTGAAGATCTTCAATTGACTTGATAATATTTTTCTTTAATTTGGATCTTTCATTACTATTACCCTGCACCCATCTAGACATAGTTTGTACCGTATCGATAATAGCACATACACTCTAAAAAAAAAGGTATTCTACGAAACTTATAAAGGATCTTCCGCCGGGCACACGGGAAGATCCTTTGAAGGTTCCAGAAAAACACGGGTGTAGCACCGAACCATTTCGCAACCTATAAAAAAAAGTTTTCGTAGCAATGGTTTCGTACAAAACCTTTTAAAAATTATTCAAAAAAACGTTTCGTGCCGAACAAATGTTCCGTTAAAAATTTCATTTAACCCTCTGCTGTCGTCCGGAGTGTGCACACTATTCGAGTATTTCTCAAAACCCGAGTACGGTATGCATCAAATGAATCAAAAGTAAGATGGGATAGTCTATAGAATGATTTTCCTTGTGCAGAAAATTACTCTATAGACTATTTCATCTTACTTTTGATTCATTTGATGTATACCGTACTCGGGTTTTGAGAAATACTCGAATAGTGTGCACACCCCGGACGGCACCAGACGGTTAAAGTCAACTCAATCCCTGATATCCATAACTGGAACAACCTAAAATACAGAAACGAATTAATATAATCATTTTATAAGGTCAAACTTACTTCACGATTCTTTTACTTGAAACAATCTAAAATGAACAAATTAGCGAAAATTTATAATTATTGAAAATCAGACTTACCTAACACGCCATCTCTATATTGACCTAGAATTAAAAACATGAATAATTTTTTGATTTGCTCAAAGAGAACTTACCTAAAACTACGTAAAAGCATCAACCTAGAACAAAAACAAATGAAATATATTAAATCATACACGATCAAACTCACCAGAAATTGCCCCTTTAATGCTTTCTATAATTCAGCAGAACATATTTCTGTTATTTTATGAAATATAATTCACCTAAAACCTTCTATATGCATGAATCAAAAACAAACAAAAAAAATTATTCTGTTTCATCGCATCAAACTTACCACAGAATTGAGATCAGAGTTGAAATGAAAAGTCCACCTTGTGAAATTTGGACAGAAGATCGGCGGATTTCCTCAGCCATGGAAACCTGGAGAGAAAAACTGATTACGGATTTCAACTCAGGCACCCCAATAAGCTATAGGAAACTTTGATCAGAATTTTGATCAGAGTTGAAATGAAAAGTCGACCTTGTGAAATTTGGAGAGCAGATTGGTGGATTTTCTCAGCCATGGAAACCCGGAGAGAAAAGCTGATTACGGATTTCGACTCTGGGACCTCGATAAGCTATAGAAAGTTTAACATAGATAATAAACCGGTGAAAAGTTTAATGGGAAAGCTAAGAAACCTTGCGATGGTCGGCGAAACGAGCGCTGGTTCGGTGGGTATTTAACTAAACCTTGAAGCACACTACAATATAAAAAAAAGGGTTCATGATAGTGCAACGTGTCACATACCCTTTTTTCCGTTTTTGAAAAATCTTATAAAGCCTTTTTTTAAATCATAAACCTAAAAACCTTTTATTATCTTCGTCATATATGGAAAAAAGGGTTTACGATACGTTGCACTTTCATAAACCCTTTTTTTTGTTAAATACCCTATCAAAAACGTTTTTTCCGTTTATTATTCTGCGGTTTTTTTACAGTGTAGAAAGTGTGAAAAAGTTGCTTAGAAATAATACGAAAATTTTGGATCACGAACAAAAATATCAGTCGATTTACGGAAAAGATTCCAAACCTCGAGAGTGTCTACGAAACTGTCAGTGATTTGGTACAAAATATACGAAACTTTGACATGGATCATAAATTGGAAATCGATGGGCTCAAAAAGTACGAAACCCTCAAATGTTCTACGAAACCAGCAATTGTTTTTCAGAGAATATTCCAAACCTTCTGACAGCTTATGGAACCAGCAATGGTTCCGTGGACATATTACGAAACCTTAATGCCGAACAGGAAGTGTCGAAAAGTTCCGCACAAATAATGCGAAACCTTCGGCTCGTCCACGACGCCAACAGTGGTTCCGTGGGTATATTACGAAACCTTCTGTCATTTCACAAAACTATCAAAGGATTTGTAGATGACGTACGAAACCACAAACCACTTTACGGAACCTTCGAAGAGTTCAGACGCAAAATTGCGAAACCTGATGAAATCTGCTGAACTTAAAATAGTTCTGAAAGGAGACCACGGAACGTTTTTCACTCTACGGAACTTAAAATCGTTCGGTGGAGAAATGCGGAACTATTAAGGTTCGGTAGAGTACCGATTTTTTTAGAGTGTATACTATTGCAATGGAGTAAAGTGCTTTTATGTTGAAGTTCGATACGGCAATTCAAATCGTTAAAGGATTTCTCCGTCCGAATCATAGTCTCTGAAAGAGCTTTGATCGTTACAACAAGATCACTCATCTCCTTTTTCAGATGAGAATGGAGAGATTCATTGTCAGATGTAGCCCATGCTGATTGACTATTTACCTTAGCTTGATTTAATAACGGAAAATCATTTGCATGTTGTTGAAATGGACGAGATACTTCCCCTGGTGTTGATCTTTTGATTGCACCTGAGTTTAATGCTTTATCAACAGCTAATTTAAGATCTTCTCTATATTTTTTTACAATAGGACAAATTGAATCGAGGGAGAAATGGCTTCCACTGCATTGAGCGCAGTTAAAGGTATCATTTTGACAGCTGTGTTTTACTCCATTAGTATATGGGACTAAACACTTACGACAACAGATCGGTGATTGACATTTGTCTCTGAAGTGACCGATTTTCCGGCAGGCAGTGCAATAAGTTAGACGGTAACCAGTAAGAAATGTTGTAAGAGGTAGATAATGTTGCCCAAACGATAATCTACCTAGTTCACGAGCTGTTTGATATTGTTCGAGGTTACGAACCGTAAATCGAATATCATATGATGGCCGTTGACGATGGTGATAATGAATAGACGAGAAACCAACTGCAGCAGGAATTATCTTTAAGATTTGTTGCCGAGCAATATCTTGATTAATATCTAAAGGAACGTAACGTACTACCAAGGCATAGCAATCAGGCAAAGTGTGAGGTTTGATAAATTCAGCTTTTTTATCTTCAATTTCCTCAGGCCAGGTCCAGTTGAACAGAGTTAAAAAATCCGCTTTATCACCTACAGCAAATTTAGATCTTCGTTCACCTGCTTGTACACACATCGACAGTTCCTTAATAGGAATTTGATTCTGGACAAATAATTTCTTGAGCATAATAGCAACTTGAATGCTGGACGGAATATTTTTAGGCTCCACAGAAGCATCGAAGATGATGAAAAAACAAGGTAGATTACTGGTAACTGCCCGTTTAAGAACGTTCATATTGAAAGAATGCTGGTGATGGTGAGGAGGAGCGAGTGTAGGAAGCTGATGTTGTTCGACTTGTTCATTGCGAGGTGGATGATCGTCGATTCTCAGGCGTTTTTTCATACGTTGACGATTACTATCACTATTATCGAAACTGTCACTAGCTGGACATCTTGGAGTGGAAGTGACGCGGGTGGTTTGCTGTTCCATAAGAGGACGTACTTCTGAACAATTTGACTGATGATTCATAAGAGGAGGAATAGAAGAAATAGTTTCGAGAGACGGACGGGTAGGACGAGGTAGACGACGGGGTGACTGTTGTCACGACGCTGGATGATGAATATGTTGTTGCAATTGAACGGAGTGTTGCGATTGTTGAATAAGGGCTAAACCAATTTGATGAAGTTCTTCATTCGAGAAACCATTGAAAAATGTTGTTAAATCTGGTGGGGGTGTTGAATTCGGGATCATCTTCATCCCCTAATCGTTAGTGATGAAGATGTGGTGGTGATAGTAGTGAAGATAAACAACACCACGTGCGAGAGAGAGAGANTTTTTAAATGTTTAAAATTATTTTTAAAGAAATATATTCCTAAAATCAATTTTTTCATAATTTATTTAGATATTTTAAAAAATAATTTACATTTACAAACAATCTTTTTAAATGCATATTATTTGTATCTTTTTTCCTGAAAACTAAAAAGCTAACAATAATTTTTTCACTCTTAATCTTCTATCGAAAAACTGCCACTTTCCTACATGAATTTAGTCGATTTAAGTAACATGTTCGAATTATCTTTAAACTGTAAGACTAGTCGAATGGATAGCATCTTGGACTATCAACAAGTACATCATACGATCGAGTCTAGGTCAATGCAGTACAATCTAAAAGATTTAACTGAATCAGGTAAAGAAACTACAAAAAGCGTTAATAAACCATAACGCGTTATAGCGCATTGATATTCTTGTACGAAAAAAAAAAATCCTTTTTTGGATTTTATTTTCTTCTAAGTTAATTAATGCGTTTTAACGCGTTAAAGTTTTGAACGGAAAAAAACGCACTGATAAACTTTAACGGGAAAATAATCCCAAAAATGTGCGGTTTTTCGGAAATGTTTGCCGTAAAAATTTCGATGCGTTTTAACGCATTATTTTTTATTTTTTGTCTGACTGGGTGAATGATACTCTTTCTCTCTCTACATATATTCAATCAATTGATGATTGTTGATTATTTTTTGGTGGAATAGCAAAAACAAAAAGTGCTGCGAAAAAATTCTTGATGACATGTATAAAGTAACTGAAGATGTTTGTTGGTGTCATGGTTTATTCAAGTGCACATTACGAATCTCAAAATCGTTATTTTATTTTGTTGAATATAAAAGTCATCGATCAGTTGCTATGACAAGAAGAAAATTATTACCAAGAAAAATTTAATTATAGAAACATTAAATTATCGTGGATTGGGCTGAATTTGAAGCGTAAACTGATGAAGATATTATGACAACTGTGAGAGAATTATTTTTTATCTAATTAAGTTCGAATACTTTATGCTAGAAATTTTATGGCGAATACAACTAAAGAAAAAATAAAAGAAATTTTTGAACGTTTAAGGTAAATTCAGTTGGACGTCTAAAGAAATTAAAAGATCATGCATCTGTTAACTTTATAGAATTTGATGATACTTTACATGCTATGAATCTTGTGAATGATATTCGTTACTTTACTTATTAATTATTTATTTTTGTTTTCAAATATAGGTCGAGAAATTGATGATTCAATTGTTGAAGTTACATTAACAAAATGGGTTGATAAAAATCAATATTTTAGATTCACACGTAGTGTTAGTCTCCTGAGTATTGCTGCGAATTTACCAGTAAGCGTTTTCTTGTGCCTTTATCGTTTTTATTTCAATCTATGTTTAATGTTAGTTTGTTTTACCAACAAGTATTGATGGTCTAAGAACAACTACATTTGATTTCACATCACCTTTAACAGCTATTTCATATTTAATAATTCTACCTACATCATTAACGACAAATTCAACATCGATATCTACAATACCGGCATCAGTAATCAGTGGAGCAACAGGTGTTTCAGTGACCATTTTGTAAGTCTCCTATTCGATCCATTAGAGATTCGATAGAAACGAAGAAAATATTAGATTGAGTGGACTTTATCCTAAAGAACGATAAATGTTAGAAGAAATGAGTGCGAAATTCATCTACAGTGATATTATTTACGAACATCTATCTATCTTTGATTAAAGAGGATTTCCGCTCTTCGCCAATAAGACTTTTGCCAATGGTTGGTGAATTTCCGAAGGGTACATTGCCGAAAGGCCAGTTTGAGAAAATCTTATCGGTGAAGAGCAGGCAAACCGATTATAATGTATGCCCCATTTTCTGTTTCTAAAATATCTCTTTTTATTATTTCGTCTTATTTCTTGCTGTTCTTTTCGATCATGTAATCATACAGTAATTGATGATTAACACATCTATATTTATCATTCGTAAAGTCCTTACAAACTTGACTTCGCGAGTAAAATTCTAGAGAGCAAGTCACATTCACCGTCTATTCTCATTATCCTCTATTGTTATTTTTTCTTTTCGTTAGGTCGGCTATTCATTCAGTTCTTTCTCTCTCTCTCTCTGAAAAAGTCAGCTTTGTTTATTATTCTCCTTAACCATCTTTTCACGTTTTAACTTTTCTGTTTCATTTTCATTCATAAATGTACTAGCCTGCCGTCCTAAGCGAATAGTATACACCAGTTCTCTCGCCATCGCTACCTTTTTATTCTAGTCAATCGATTTTCGTTTAATCTTGTATTAGCGTCGATATCAAGTAGTAGAATAAGGAAGATTTATCTTGACTCTCTTATCATCGTTGATTACTGAATTTTAATTTATCTTCAAAGTTACATTGGCTAGTAAAATGAAAAGTGACACATCTGTTTTTACTCTCTTATCATTGTTTTTCTATTTAGTCGGTTAAACTTCATGGCAAATATTAATTTCGAGTACTTCAAAAATTTCAAATATTATGCAGGTTAGTCTTCGTTTTCCTGTCAAAATTAATTTGTGAAAATTCTTGCCTAAATATTTTTTGCAGTTCCGAATGGTGAGCTCTGTTGTCCGGTATGTGGTGATAAAGAAACGTTTCAAACAAGTGGATCTATGGATGGCTTGACTCTCGAAGAAACTAAGATGGTGTGGAATCATGTGCATGAAGCACATTCAATTGATTTTGATCGAATCTACAACAAGCTCCAATCGAGTTCTACGTTTATCCCACGGGAAAGTGTGGTAAGTTGATTGAATCGTGTAGAATTTTTTATAGGACGAAACTGATACTAGGAAAATAATAGCCGATGACTTCTGTTTGTTACTTTCCAATAGTCCACAAGTAGAAAACTTTCTTTACTACTTTCCCCAATACTTTCCAAAGAAACAGGCGAATTTCCCTGTTCCGTTTCATGAGTCATTTGTTTCTCACACTGTTATCGATTGTTTGCTTGTGCTAGCAGTTTTGAATCATTGACTCATTTTTTCTTCCTTCTCACTTGACCTGTGATGAGACACACGATTTTTTTCTCTTATTTTGACCGTTGAGAAAGGAAAAAAGAACCTCCCTATTCCATCGGTCGCTTTATAGGTCACTCGTTCGTCGACGGTGCTCACACTAGCGTATTCATTTTTCATTGAACGACGCGTGTTACTATCGTTCACAAGGTTGCAACGATTATTTAATCGCGAAACAATTTTTCGAACGTAAACTAAATGGCTATGGAAGAAGATAAGGTGCTAAATTTTTTATACCTCGTCATAAGCCATTTCAACAGAGCAAGAAAAGTTTTTAAAGCATTTTTTACATATCCTCTGCTTGTTTTCGAAACTGATTTTCGCGAGTACTATTAAAATTATTTCGTTTCTATATTTTTAGTTGACACAGGCTATGCAACTCGTGGCTGCTTCTAATGGAAGGATCAACGAGGCTATTTCACTTTGGGCATTAACGACATTCGGCAAGCAAGAAGTACTAGCTGCCATTGAAAAAGAACACAAAGAACTTGAAAAGAAATTAGGCGAATTATTTTAAAGATATTGTTTCTTGAAAAAATAAAAATAAAAACGTTATCCTTTATTTTCTGCCTGTTATCTTTTAACACAAGACAGTCTACATTAATATATTTTAGAAAGAAAATAAATTTTTGTCGTTTTTACAATACGTTTTGTTTTTTGTTACGAATTGCAATCAGAAAAATCGATATAACGTTCTCAAGTGGATAATAAGACTTGTGATATTTATTCGGATAACTCCAAATGATGAGTGACGAAGTATTAATTATTCAAACTCTCGATATATTTTCTACTAATATCTCGTAATTGAAAAATTAGTTAGACTGGTGGCTTTTTTCTTATGTCATAATAGAAAAAGTAAACTGACAGTGAACTCAAAAAATAGGTAATCATGTCTGATCATGAATGACTACAAAGAGTCATTCATGTGTGATCTCAAAGTGGTATAGAATATTGAATAGCAATGAATGCTACAATATATGACTTTCACACTTGTATCAGACGGGATAGATAACGAACATAAACGTACTGAAAGCGAATGACTAGATAAAAATGGATTTTTCTAATATGAGCAAAACGATATCAGTCTTATAGTCATTCATGAGCATATTTATTATTTCAAAGTAACTCTTTTCAAAAGCATTATATTGATTAATACAAGGTTGTTTAGGTTTTACATATTGAAATTTTATACAATAACATGGCACAAACCAGTCAGGTAAGTTGATCGCTTACTAATCATGACAAATCGGCATAAGTCCTGAGCAATACTAATTGTTCATGATCTTTGGATCTCATTGTTTTTTTTTATAAGATAGAAATTCTAATCAAAATTGATCATATGAAGATCTGTTGCACTCTGTAAGTGTTATCTATTACATTTCTCTCAAAAGATATTATTTTTGTTTTTAACTCAAATATCAATTGAGTGAATAAATATGATTAAGTGGTCTTTGTATACGTATAGTTTGCAAATCTTAAAATGACTTACTTATCTATCATTTTCGGGAATGACAGATAAATTTCTTAAGAAATACACATTTAAAAAACATATGAACATTTTCAAATAGTGATTCCGTAACGGGCCTATATGTTAATCATAAGATTCTCTGGGAAGTTTCGAATCCTATGAAACTTTCAGGGTATGTTGAGCACTGAAACTTGTATATATTCTGAAAATGTTCAGCTTCATTCAATTTCATTAAGTGAAGATATAAAAAATGAAAAAAACCGTGATTCCGTCATGCTTGAACGGGTCGTAAAAGTAATAGTCTATGAGCCATTTGTTAATAATGATTAGAAACATTACTTGGCAAAAGTTTCTTCTTTTTCATTCGATAAAATTTGATCGAAACGTTATGTGACGATTTAAATATCCTGCTTGTCAACCTTTTGTTTTTGAATAAAGTGTCATTTGATTAGAAAAAATAGTTTTATGTAAATGTTAAAATTGATTCCGTGTATTTGTTTTATAATGAAATGGTTTCTATATAAGATTTTCTCAATAAAGTACAAGATTTCCAACGAATACAGGATTAATCCACAACAATTTCCTCAACTATGATTTCTAGAAGAATTATAAGATTTAATTTTTACATAATTGAAAAATATTTTTAATGTAAAAGTAATACTTGAAAATATTTATCAATCAAATTTAACGCAAAGAAAAACAAGAAGACGATTACTGTGTCATTTCTATGCAAAAACAATATCTCATAAGAATATTTTTCTACGACTTGCAACTATTTATTTCTGGATCTGTTAATAAATTCTTCGTAAATTTTCTATCTATTAACATAATTATATTTTCTCAGATTCTGAAATAAAAAAGAATCAGCAGTAACAAAAATATTATTTTATATTCAAATCATTTACTAAATTTTTTCTACACTTGGAAAGTATCTTGAGACCATATTTCATTGTCAACGAAACTATTAATTTCTCATCTAGAAGTGTAACGATAATTTATTCATATTTTTTTCAAGCTCAAAATGAGACAAAAGCATTTTTTCTTGTATCATCCATTGAAAAACATCTAAGTTCACCATAATCAATTGAATCGTTTGAAACTTTTCAAGCTTTTCTTTAAAAAAGAATTTTTCGTCATTATTCATGAAATCAATAAGTATTTTATTCTGACATTTATTTCTCAAAATTTCCTATTTCTGTCACAGATGTCATTTTGATGAACTCAAAATTTTCTTTACTAACAAAATCCCATCGTCGTGTTCTATTTGTGTTGAACATCTTTTTTTTTGTTTTAAGGCATTTCTTTTTATTAAGAAAATTGACAAGTAAAATATAGAAGGAAGAAAGGAAAGTATGAAACGGGTATCATTTTGTCCATGAAAAATTCAAAACTTCCGCTAAGACTTAAAATTACTAAATCTACTTGATTTTTATGTTTTAGATGTTGTACAACGTATTTCAATACGTACAGTTGTATTAATCAAGTTATTGATAAAGTTTAAGTGATTTTTTGAAATTCTTATTGGTAATTTGTTTTTCTTTTATTAAATTTTTTTAGAATTTGTTTGAAATCTATTTATGTTCTACGAAGAATGTAATTGTGTGCGAATTCTGCATTTTGCTTTTCTTATAAAGATATTATTTATGCATTATGAAGCTGTTGATTTTTTAAATTTCATTTCTTCACATAGCTATCATGTTTTTTTTTAATGTCTTGTAGGTGCTATGTCTTATCCCGATGTCGATACAGAAGCTGATAATTGTGAAGGTAAAAATGCTCAACCTTCTCCGCTTTTTACCATCGATTTAAAATGCATTTGACAAACTCTTGAACGATGCAGCATTTTAGAAAACTATATGCTCACTTTGCAAAGTAAAACTAACAAACTACTGAACATGGCTCTTGTTTCTGTCAAGAATTGACAGGTATAATGTTTATTTTAATATATCGATCAATTCTAGAGAATTATTGAAACATATTTACTTTGATTAATTTTATAATTTTTAATCCTTTTAGAACATTAAAACCGCACAACCTAAACGAAAATTTAATTCAGTTCTAAGTATGCGTTTATTATTTTGACTTTATTTTTCTTTAATATTTTAATTTGTATCAAAGTTATAGAATGTTCAAAATTTATTCTCAATGCTTCAGATGCTTTTGACTACAACTTGTTCGTACTATTTGGTATGCAAGATGTGAAGTTCAGATAAAATTAAAAAAAAAACAAGATACCACAACTACTACCATAAGATGAGGGTAGCAATATTTTTGATCCCCAAAAAAATGACTATTGATCACCAAAATGTGTTAGTTGCGAAATGATCAACAAAAAAATGTACAAATGATCCCCAATCTATTTTGTTGTGAAAAAAATAAATAAGTTATTTATATCATCAACTGTATAGAAAGGGACAAAAGTAGAGTGTAATCGCTCACCTTCTTGATGCTGACTGCACCAGTTTCGTAAATCATAAACCGAAAATATTTCTGGTCTATCTCGTCGTCGTTCATAAACGATTTTATTACTTAATTTAACTTGATCAATTGGACTTTGTGGATAATTTATTATCAATGATGCTTTAATTTGAGATTGTGATAATCCACACTTGCCATAGGTAGATATGGACTCACGTATTGCCGATGGTAATCTTGTTGTTGCATTTCGTTCATTTTGTTCATGTTCAGTTTTGGACATAATTGTTATAGAATTTACATTGTTGTCTGGCACGATAATTTTTATTTGAAAATGACATAAAGGATATTTCCTGTGTTCACTGCATTTAAATGAATATTTTGTTGGATCGTTTAAATCTGATCGTCGATTTTGGCAAACATTAAAACGTGATTTTGCTAAATCTTTTGCTTCTTCATATGATTGAGCTGTGTATAGCAGCGTCCACTGTTTACTTGGCATTTTTAGTTTTCTGCATTGTTATGATAGAACATTTTGTGTAACTATTCTCAGTTAATGAGATCATTTTGATCCAATTATGATTATTGTTTAACTATGTCTTATCAATCTGTTGCCTTTTGAGATAAACACGTTATCTACCACAACTCTACCATTCATTCCACAAAAAGCAAATTGGTGATCAAATATATTTTTTCTGTGATCATTTCACAATAAAATAGATTGGGGATCATTTGTACATTTTTTTGGTGATCATTTCGCAACTAACACATTTTGGTGATCAATAGTCATTTTTTTGGGGATCAAAAGTCTATTTACCTATAAGATGATGTACAATTAGAGAAGATAATAGGCACTTTTTGTTCACCATAAGGCAGTATTAGAGATACATTCTTTTAGTAAACTGTTTTTAAATTTTTTAAGCGCTCAATAAGCTAAATATCTGACTTTCACAAATTATAGAAAACAGATTTTATATAATTTTTAGAACAAATAATTGAATAACTCTCTGAAACAGCAAGTAACATTTTCAATTTAGTAATGGTCAAGAATGCACTAAGAAAAGTAAAGATAAGTAAACAATATCTTTTTTACTACTCTCTAAGGCAAAATGCTATTTTAAAATTTCATTCGCTTCATTTTAGGCTCAAAGTGACATCAGCAACAGCTGAAAACAACATCAATACCAGTGTAAGCAACATCGTTAGCAATCACAATAACTCCAATATTCATTCCGACATTGCAGCATGTGATGATGATTAACCTGATACAAGAAATTAATAGAAAACGAGTAGAAATATTTTCTTGTCTGATTTTTTCGACTGCTTATATGAAATAGTTCTTGTCTTTTGTCTTCGTCGATTTCTCGTCGTGTGCATTGTATTTTGTTTTTTTGTTTCTTTTTGTAAAAAACGTTTTTTGTATAGTATAGACGTGAACACGACAGAAACATTTTTTTATAAAATTGTAAGCGTTTAGTTTTTTTCATATATATACAATCATTATCGAAAATAAATTAAAAGTAAATTGGGTCATCGTTAGCCCCAGAATACAACGTGAAGATAATTCTTTGATGATTATTTTCCTTTCTTAGTCGGCTTTTCACTGACTAAAAAGTAAACCAATCGTATAACAGTGAAAAAATGTGTCACAGCTGACACACAGGAGAAAAAACATTTACCCCCATCTATAATTGAAAATTCATCCATCAACTCTTACTTCTAGGTCTTTTATTTTCAACAATTTACCTCTGTCATTGGGAGGTTTCCGATAAAATAAAATATTACTTTATTTTTGAATAAAAGAATTTTTTAGTTCTTATTGAGGTCAACGATATTTCGCCATGGCGTTATTAGTCAGCCGAAAAAATCAGACACATCCACAGACAACAGTAATCATTCGGGACAAAGAACATTTCCAAGAAACCTGCATTTTTGAATATATTTTAGATTATTTTATGAAATTTTATTTACTTATCAACTTTTATCAATGTTATCACAACATAGTATTAGTTTAACCTCAGAAGAGCTAACAGCTCAAGAGTCCACTTGTACCATTGACAATATTTCAAAGAGAATGAAATTGATTATTTGAAAGAGAGTTGGTTTCTTATCTATCGATTTATTTATCATCTAAGAAAATATTAAAAAAAAATAAGAGAAAATACATCAACAAAAAAAATAATTATTGTTAAATAACATTAGCCATGGCAGATCTTGAGGCCGTATTAGCAGATGTTTCCTACTTGATGGCGATGGAAAAATCAAAATCTACACCAGCCGCTTCAGCAAGTAAAAAAATTGTGTTACCCGATCGAACGTAAGTTATTTATTTATCAAACGGATATTTAATCTTAGTTCAATTAAATAGAGTACGAAGCGTGACACATAAGCATTTACAAAAAATGTATGAAAATTCATTCGATAAAATATTTAATCAACAAATCGGTATGTTTCACTCTTTTAATTTACTATCCAAAAGAAAAAAAAATAAACACGATAATAAAATGATGTTCTTTTTCATTGACTGACATTGTTTATTCTTTTATAATGATATTAGGAAGCAGTCGCACTACTGTTTCTTGTAGTTAGAGCGTCTTCGTTTCGATTACTGTCCAGCTCCTTATCATTTCTGTATAGTATAGCGTATAATGTCGAGTCTTTTAAAAGCATTTTGCTTTTCTATTTCTTATTTATTTTTGGCAACTATCATAATCTTGACATCTGAAAAGATCATTTGAATTCTTTTTTTAATTTTTTCTTGCAATCGAGATGATTGAATCAAATGGAGAAAAATAAAATATTCGACATGGAACATCATCATTTGTCTTAGTATTCGTAACGGCTCCTTAATTCAATTCTCATATTCGTAAACAAGGACAGCGATAACAAAAGCAACGCGATAATTGTATCATATCGCTAGATTATTCTTTTTTTTCTTTTTACTTTGTTGTGCTAATGAATCTGTACTGTTTTAGAAATTCATCTCGTTTTTCCTTTTTCTCTTTCTGCATTCTCTTCTTTTCTCTTTTTCTCGTTAGCAATGCCGAGAGCAGACGGGTGTCATCTATTCTTACTCCCCTCCGGTCTTTTCTTCTCTCAGGTGATGATAGCGCTGTTCAGAACGCTTTTTTTTCTTGTATTGCACGCATGAGCGTAAAATCTCTGAAGGGAATCGTGTTATAACCAGTCAATCTCTAACATGCAAACGGTTTATGATATCAATTGAAGAGAAAAGAAATAAAATATTTCTATTTATATCTATAATTTTTGCCCTTTTAGGATTTCTTGTCTTCAAAGAATTTTGTACAACCCTATGTGACGAACCTGTGCCTCAATTGAAATTCTATGAAGAGGTCTCTTGTTTCGATTGTTAATTACGAAAACAATTAATTTTTTTCTACAAATAATATTTAGATAAAACGATTTGAAAAACTTGAAACAGATGAAGAACGATGGCGTGTAGGAAAAGAAATTTACGATCAATTTATCATGAGAGAGCTTCTATCAAATTCTCATGTAAATGATACTTTTTTGTTTTGGAATTATCTATATTTTTAATATAATTTTGTTTTCTTCATTGGTTAAAGACCTACTCCGAACGAGCTATCGAAAGTGTAAAGAAGCATTTATCAAAATATAATCCAAACAATTCAAAAAATAGTTTACCATCAAATTTATTTGAACCATATAAAAAAGAAATATGTGATTTATTACGTGGAAGAATATTTGACAAATTTATTGAATCAGAAAAATATACAAGATTTTGTCAATGGAAAAATTTTGAACTTAATATTCAGGTTTACAAAATGCAAATAAATTTTTGTAGTTGAAATCAATGCTTCATTTTATTTTAGTTGACGATGAATGATTTCAGTGTGCATAGAATAATTGGTCGTGGCGGTTTTGGTGAAGTTTATGGATGTAGGAAAGCAGATACAGGAAAAATGTAAAAAGACGATTTTCATTTAAACTTGGATATGCATTGATTATGTTATTTATTTTGAAAGGTATGCAATGAAATGTCTTGATAAAAAGCGTATTAAAATGAAACAAGGTGAAACATTAGCGTTAAACGAACGTATCATGCTATCCCTTGTCAGCATAGGAGTATGTTGAATATTATCTTTTTTTAGTAGTTTTATTTTTTATGGCTTGTTTCGTCGTTAAGGAGGAAGGTTGTCCATTTATTGTCTGTATGACATATGCATTTCATACAACAGATAAACTTTGTTTTATTCTCGATTTAATGAATGGTAAAAGGTTTTCTTTCAAAAGAAAAGTTATTTTAGAAATGAATCCTTTTTTGTTTTGAATTAGGCGGTGATCTTCATTACCATTTATCACAGCATGGTGTTTTTTCAGAAAAAGAAGTGAAATTTTATGCAGCTGAAATTATTTTAGGATTAGAACATATGCATCTTAGATCTGTTGTTTATCGTGATCTTAAAGTAAAATATAATTTGCCTTTTGTTTTTGTTTTTGTTTTCATTATTATTCTTATTGTTTAAAAAAAACAGCCTGCAAATATTTTACTTGATGAGCATGGCCATGTACGCATATCAGATTTGGGTTTAGCTTGTGATTTTTCAAAGAAAAAGCCTCATGCAAGTGTTGGTACACATGGTTACATGGCACCCGAAGTTTTAGCGAAAGGTGTTGCTTATGACTCAAGCGCAGATTGGTTTTCATTTGGCTGTATGATTTATAAATTATTGAAAGGACATAGTCCTTTTCGACAGCATAAAACAAAAGATAAACATGAAATTGATAAAATGACCATGTCAATGGTATAAACAAAAAGAAAAACAATGCATGTTTTTAAACTTTTTTTACTGTCCCATTCTAGAATATTGAATTACCTGAAACAATGTCAAATGAAATGCGCACAGTACTAGAAGGATTACTTCAACGTGATGTTGATAAACGACTTGGCTGTATGGGCAGATTGTAAGTGCACTTACATGTTTTTTTCTTTTAGAAAAATTTTAAATGTTACTCATAGAGCTGAAGAAGTAAAAGAGCATCCTTACTTTAAAGATATTGACTGGAAACAAGTTTATCTATTAAAGTTAACTCCACCATTAATTCCACCGCGTGGAGAAGTTAATGCAGCTGATGCATTTGATATTGGGAATTTCGATGAAGATGACACAAAAGGAATTAAAGTTAGAATAGATGATATTTAAAAAAGGCAAACCTTTATCAATTTATTTTTAATGATTTTAGTTAACAGAAGCTGATCAAGAATTGTATAAAAATTTTCCAATTGTTATTTCTGAACGATGGCAACAAGAAATAACTGGTAAAGTCAAAAATTAGTATTTTAACTATTAATAATAATTTTATGAGTGTTGTTTTTCTTTTAAGAATCCGTATTTGATACAGTTAATCTAGAAACCGATAGAATCGAGCAAAAACGCCGTGCAAAATTTAAACAAAATAATATTTATGATGATGAAAAAACATCTGATTTAATTTTACAAGGACAATTAAAAAAAAATACCGGAACATTTGGTTTTTCATGGCAAATACGTTATACAAAATTATATCCAAATCGACTTGAATTACATTATGAAAAGGGCGATAAAGATCCAGAGGTAAACTTCAACTTTATAATACACAGAAAAAAGATCTTTCATTAAAACTTAATTATACTTAACATATTCAGGAGGAAAAAAAGAAAACGAATCTGCATCTGAGAGACAATTTGAAGTATTCCTTCAGTAAAGACTTTGAAAATGTTTTGTTGGGTAACATAGAATCTAAACGGAAATGGAATAGATCTATCATATCGAAATCGAACGATGCCTAAAAACATTGAAATAATTATCAGGAGATTATGTTGTTGATATTTTCCTTTACAATATCTATTGCACTATAATGCACTCAATGCTTTCTTAATTAATAAATGCACCAACACGAGAACACACGTTATAACTCATCTACAAATAGATACGTTAGTGATGAAGCCTTCATTGACAGCAACAACGACTTGATTATGTTGCAAAAGTTGAACTAATCGTTTTTTTCCTTCTAATATCAATGAAATAGGTGATAGAGTAATTGTTGTCAAAGCACGTTTATAGGATAATCTGAATACGAAACGAATAGAGCACGTTTGATCAAAGAAAATAGGCGTCTATTGACATATTCTTTAACGCTTATGCTACAAGAATAGAAAAAAATAGCAACAAAAGAAGCAGTTTTCATAGAGTCATTAAAGAATTGAATAATTAAAATATCATGCTTTCATTAAGAAAGAAAGAAAAAAGAAAAAGATTATTTTAGAAAAATTCTATTTGAATGAATACTCTTATAATTATCTTCTATGTATCTTAAAGGTCAATATTTTTCTTTTCGGATGAATGATAATAATTAGGTAATCGTCCTAGAAGGTCATGCTATTTACATAGATTTATTTCAAACTAAATACACTTTCAAAGCTACAGATCATTTCAAAGTATTTTAATAAAGAAATTTCTTTTTCACTGAAAATAGGTTTATACTATGGAAAGAATCGAACATATTGATTCAAAAGAATGTAAAGGACAGAAAACGATAACAATTCATTTAAAAGGTGGCAATGAACCTCGTTTGATGCTTTCACCACAGGTAAGATATTATATTTTTATATTGAAAAACATATATTTCTATTCACATATTCGTATTTGTCATCTTATTTACATATTCGTGTTTATTTGGTCTTTTTTTGATGTTTCATATAAAAAAACTAAGTGTTCGTATGCACGATAATGTGCTTTTGTTATCTATCTATTTAATTAGTTTTGTGTTTATATTAGCATGAGTATATAAAACTAGCTGAATGTTTTATTTTTGACTTGTTTGGAAAATTTGTATCAATCTTCCATAGGATGAAGTATCGTGGATTGAATGGAAGAAAGCATTATATGATACACTTGTTGCATCACAACAACATTTAACTGTTAGTGAAAAAGCATCAAAGATTTATGGGGCCGATGTTAGTAGTGCAACATCTACAAATGTTAATTCAAATCAGCAGTCATCTTCCGGTAATCATCATAATTCATTATTATCCGGTGGTAATATTAGTACTATGAAGAAAAATAATGTTGCTGCAGCTGCACTTCAAGATTAGAGGAGAATAAATTTTAATTCGAAGAAACCTTGCACAAGAAAAAACAACTTTTCCCCTTCCGTTTGGGAAACAATAATTTGTTGTTCTTTTTTTCTCTCTTTCGATTTGTTTTTAGTCATTGGATCACTGAACTACTCCTGTTGCTTCTTTTGTTGTCATTTACTTTTCATCTTTCCTTTGTAATTTTGTCTCGATTCTCTTCGCTTGTTTCTTTTTTTTTGAAAGATCCGTGGTATTTCGAAAAGAAAAGAAAAACATCCGAACATTTATAGGATATCGTCTCATTTCATGAATGGCGGATGGCATTAAATGATGCATTAAATAAATCAACATTAACGCTTCACTCATCAAAAAAAATTGGGCGATTGCTAATGCCAAATGGTAATGGATCTACGAATAATACACAAAATACTAGTGGAATAACAGAATCTAATGTCGTTCAATATTTACAACATTCACAACAACAGCAATAACAAATTTTTAAAAATTTCTCATATATATTTTTTTTCTTTTTCTACTTATCTCTTTATCTCATTTTCTAGTCATCCTGGCCGTCATTTTTTTATAGTCGGTGGTTTGATCTGACAACAAAGCTACTCCTTCTCGTATCTTTGACCTTTATTCTTTTCATGTATATAATTATACATATTCGAAATAAGAAAACAGTGAAAAACCAAATTAGTCTATGTTTGTCACACACGTACATGAAACCTTTCTTTTTTTGTCGTACTTCTTGTTGATGTTGTTGGTTATCATTTTTTTCCTTTTCGTTTTCTGTTTTCTCTATCTCTATCTCTTTTTTTCTATTTGGCCGGAAAAAATAATAATGAACAAATAAATTGAAATCGAATGATAATTTTCTTTCAGTATTATTCTAATTTTCTCTTCTAGATATAATTTTTTACTTCATTTTTATAAAGTTGTGAAAATATTCTTCCGTCCATGGATAATCTCATGTGATTATTTTCATACAATGGCTTTTAAAACTTTTTTTGGTAAGGATTTATGAAAAGAAAAAGCGAAGGCGAGCAGGATTTTCCACGTTTTCATTGACTTTCCGTTTCACCAATGAACTTTCTGTCGATTGCATTTGTTTCAAAAAGAAACTTTTTATTCCAGAAGACATAAAAGAAATAGTCATTGCAATAGAGAATAATTTTGTTTGTTTTGTTAAAAATAATATGCTATTGTTTTCAAAAGGAAAAAAGAGATTATAACAGTTTCCTATCAAATATTGTACCTAAAAGTTTATCATAGAATTAGGGATGTGCAGTGTCGGTTTACTGACCACCGACTTTCGCCGACGGTGTTTTCAGTGGAGCACCGACTACACTGTTATCGGTGTCACTGACACCGAACACACTGAGAACACTGAATAATTCAATCAGTATTCAGGAACATTGATTGAATTATTCAGTCTTCTCAACGCAGTCGGTGTCAGTGACACCGATAACAGTGTAGTCGGTGCTCCACTGAAAACACCGTCGGCGAAAGTCGGTGCTCCACTGGAGTGTCGGTGTAGTCAGTGCTCCACTGAGAATACCGTCGGTGTACTCAGTGGTCAGTTTTTCAGTATTCACACCGACACTGCACATCCTTACATAGAATGAATGATGATTGATTAAAAAAATATTACTGTTAACTTTCAAACAAAAATATAATCATTCTAACTATGAAATAAAAACGATCAGTAAATTTAGTTTAATATGTTTTCAACTGATGTCAATTCTCTTCTTAGGAATCTCCTATAAGAAATGAAAAATTTGATAGATATCGAAATTTATTTAGTCTGCATTGTGGTATTACCCCACCTTATATCAACTCAAATACCTTATATATATCCCAATCAATATGGTCTTACTGTCAATGGTGAAGTGTTTCAACAGCAACAAATGCATCAACAACAACAACAACAACTGCCAATGCATCAGCCACAACAACCCCAGCAGCAGCATCAAATACAACAACAGTCACAACAGCCACAGCAGCAGCATCAAATTCAGCAGCAACAACTACCAATGCATCAGCCACAGCAGCAACATCAAATACATAATCAACAACAACAACAGCCGCAAATGTATCCTCGACAGCCATACTATCAAGGAAATATGCAAGATCCATCGGTTCAATCTTCTGAATCTATCCAACCAATGCAACCTCTACAGCCATTTGCTAATAATTTCCAACCAGCTGAACATGATCATCTAAATGGCCAAGTTCCTGCTTTATCTCCAATCGGTTCAAGTGAACGTTATTTAGTTGGAAACTTATCTGAATCATTTTCATTTCAAGTTGCACCACCATCAACAAAAGTAACACACTTAGGTTTAAATGGTTATTCATTATATATAGTCGGCATTGGCTTATCAGATAAATCGAAATTCCAGTACGATGAACAAAATAATCATTTGACCATTCTTTCGCTTGATTCAACGACAGTTGGATATTACTCAGCGGTTGATGCTAATTGGCAAACCTTTGTTAACATACTTAGTGCTATCAATGGTAATCTATTAAAAAAGAAGGAACCTTTCAATTTTTTCGTTTTTATTTAGTTTCTTCGTTAAAAATTCATAATTCTCATACTAGTGAAGATAATAATGGTTCATCTCTTGTTTCTTGTTCCGTATCAATAATTCGTTCAACATTTAAATTAAGCGAACCACCTTCATCATCGAATAATCTTGCTATTCCATCGCCACCTTCGTTACCACTATCGTCACGAACATCAGCCGTTTTGGCCGGTACTGAAAATTTGCCTCGTCTTGATTTATTTTTATCTACACGCGTACAACAATCAGCGCTATTAAATAATAAAATCTATAATGATACATTAAATGAATATGTTTTTACACGTACCATATCAATACAACGTCCATTAACGCGCGTTGATCACAATGGAACAGTTCAATGTCAAGTTGAATCAAATAATAATAATGGTGTTTTTCTTATCAAAAAACTTTCAATTGATGTAGCATGTAAATTTTAATCCAACATATAAATATGATTTATATTTTATTATTATTTTTTCACCATAGATGGACCTAATTTAGAAGCAGGTGCTCTACCAGCTGTTCATTTAGAAAGTCAAACGTCAAACTCAATCTCAATGGAATGTCAAATAGAAGCAAATCCAACTCCATCATATATTTGGTATGACATGTTAAATAATAATTCAACAGGAATGATGCCACACTATGGTCAGCAAAATCCTTATGGACAACAATATCCATTACAATCTCCATTAAATATGCCCATGAGTGGATTAAGTGTATTTAGTACAACAAGACAAATACAAAGATTGTATCAACATCCAGGACAATATGCTATGCAATGTCAAGCACAATCACGAGGAAAAACTGTTAAACAAGACTTTTTTATTACTGTTTTACGTAAGTCAATTGATAATTTGATTTGATTAATAAGCTAATTAAAAGTTATCAAATACTGCATTCATTTATAATGTCACTTGAAAAATATTTATATATAAGTCTCACATTTTTGTCAAATTTTATGTTTAATTCATCAAAACAAAACGATATCATGAAATTAGAATTACCGTACGCAATTTTCCGTTGATTAACTTGTAGAACGAAATGAAATTCTTTTGAGCTAACAAATAAAATGAATGATTTAGAACTTGAACCATTATTCATAAACTCAATTCAGAGTCAAAAGAATTGTTTTTAAGTGTTGAAATAGAGCTATGCTCTCTATTGGGAATTAATCTATTCACATTAATTGTAGATTAGATGAGGTTTTAACCATTATTGTTTTGGTTGTATGGAATTTGGAAGCCTGAAGTTCGACAATACTGAATTTCTGTAACTGTTTTTAACTTTTCATGAAATTACAGCAATAATAATTATTTATGAATATTTTATTAATCATTTTTCTATTGAAATTATAAAAATATTCACAGTAGAAGAAATCATACTCAATGAGTTAAACTCGATTAAAATGATATCAAATTCTTGAACTTTGTTACAAAATTGGGTTTTTCACATAGGGGCATCTTTCATTTATTCACTCTTCTTTTTTAAGTTACCCTATGACAATACTAGTCATCATTTATGAGTGCGGTGTGTTTTTTTTGTAGTGTTCATCACATTCAATTCCACGGTCATTCACGACTGAATTCATACTCACATTCACATACCATACCCTAAGTATAGACATATATATATATATATATATATGAAACAAGTTTTAAAAGTCTGATATGATTATATTTCATTTAAAATATAAGAGAGACAATATTTTCAAGGTAACATAAATACAGTTCGAACAAATTTCATATCGATTTTCATAACTTTTCGTTTGTAGTAAATATAAAATTTAGAAGTTATGAACGTATTACGTAAATAGAAGTATAACATCAGTTTTTATATTTCATTTATCTACAAAGTATAGTTATATCTAATAAGATTTTTCAGCTGTGTCGTGAGGCATTCAATTTGACGTGAACAACAATCCAAATACTAAATTCATTTTATATGTTGATCCCATCTTAAATTAATACATTAAACTAGATTTCAGAATTTTTGTCAGTGATATTTATTTTGCTGATATCGAGGAATTGACTACTACAATAGATCAATCTAATGAAACCAGTCTTGCTAATTTCTGTTGACTGAGCAACCATTATTTTTTCTATAGATATCTCTAAGATTGCATTATCTAATATAAATAGTTTACAGATGAACTCGAGGAAAAACTGATCAGTCTAGAGGTTCCTTCGTAAATTGAACATTTAAGTTTCGCATCATCACTTCTTTAAAAATTGGAAATTCAGAAATGCAAATTTGATTTATTAACTAGAATAAGATCTCGTTCACAGTCTTATCTTGTCAGTTTATAAATTATTTATTATATTTAGTGAATACTTTTTCAATGTAACCATATTCATAAATAAAAAGTGTTTCATGCCAAAATATTCGCTAATATGTACTAAATCTATATTTAGATAAATAAATTTGGCATGAATAAGAGAGAAAGAAAAAGTAAGAACATACTTCTGTAACGTTCCGTGGAATTTGTTATTCCCTTTGACTGTTTTTTGCATGATTATAGTATTTTGTTCCTATGCTTCGGTTTTTGTTAAACTATTTTTTTAATAAAAAAAGTATATTTTTTCTTGTATCACTAACTATTCTCATTTGTTATTAGCTTCATTAGATCGATTAAAATCAGGCACAGATGGAAATAGAGAAAGTAAGTTTATTTGATTGAAAAACGAATAGATTTTTAAATGAAATTTATATTAGAATCAAACAAAACTGCAATTATTATTGGACTGATCATCGGTGGTATTTTCCTTCTGGTTCTTGTTGGTATCATCATAGGCGTTATCATATTTTTACAACGTCGTAAACCTGACGTCAATGAAAAACGTTCACCATCTTGTATGCATTTTATTCATCGTTTTTTTTGATTAGTCAAATTGCTACAATTTTTCTCTTTTATTTTAGTGAAAAAATCAATAAATGAGTAAGTTGATATCTTTCTAAAAGACATTTTTCTCTATCATTTTTTTCCTATTCAAGTAAACAAGGAAAACTTCGTTGGGGTAACAATAGTAATTTGCCAATTGATCATTCGAAATATAAACATGAAGCATTGAAAGGCGATTCATCATCAACATCACATTTAGTTGAATCTGCTGAAAGTAGTACAAGTCAAGCACCACCGATTCCAAACCGTTCATCACCAATACCAAGTACACATTCATCATATCGTCAAGTTCCTGTTTCTCTTCCACTTGCATATCAAGAAGCAAATGCATTTCCAGGTTCTCGTCGACCTCCACCAACGCGTTCTTATTCGCCTGATCAAGATGATGGAGATGAAATTAATGCTAGTATTAATGCAATGCCAATAACAACAAATCGATCACGGACAACAACGCCTTTTGGCTCACGTAAATCCCTTTCAGAATCAATTCAGTCTTTAAGATCTAATCAACAACCAGCTTTATCATTACCTGTTAAAAAACGTTCACAGGAAGCTTCAGCATTACCATCATCAATAACGCCAAAACGTGATCAACAAACACCTTCACCAAAATTATTTAGTACTAAAAAAGATTATCAACATCATCATTATCATAATCCAGCACAATTAAGAGCTCAACAACAAGCAAAAAATAGCGATGCATCATCAGAAGAGGATGAATCAAAACATCAACAACAATTAAACAATGTCACCGAAGATTCAGCTGTATGTATAATTAAGCAGTTTTAAACTAAATATCTTTAAATTCTATCACAACTATACATAGATTAAACACATCTTCTTTCTTTATGTTTTGATTAATCTATAGAAATCTTTCTTTTGGGATAAAACAACTATGAAATATATTTATTATATGCATGTGTTATCTATTATTTTCATACAATATTTTTCTTTCAGTTTCTTCCGAAAAAATTTACGTTTCGTGTGGTAAGTTGTTTGTATCAATTGTGATGAACAATATTAAGTGTTCTCGGTTTATTTTTGCCTGATACATCCTGCATTAATGCTCTTGCTCTCATTTGATGAAGCATTTTATTCCCGCTTAGTTTTTTTGCTTTTTCATTGCGTTCAATATAAATAATTATACATGTTTATTCATAAATATTTTATTGCTATTTTTAATAGCAAACCGGTTCTGTACCTCCAACAAAAGCATCAATCAGTAATAATCAAAAGGAATATCAACAACAGCATGGACGTCGCGTAAGAACACCACCACCACCTCAACAAATGGTCGTTCATCAACCAACAGCCGTACATCATGATGAACCTCCACCATCTTATCGTCAAGCTGCTAATCCAGCTTCTTTATCTACTGCTTATGTATACCAAGAACCAACTGAAGTTTAATAAACAGTACCAGTATTCTATCTCGAGTTTATTTCTTTTACTTTTACATTTTCTTTCGAATAGCAACTGCACATTATCTTTTTTTTCGTTTTTTCTCTCTTTTTCATTATTCATATATCCAACTGTTGTGCAATTATGTTTGCGATGAATGAATCTCTATTGTTTTAGCGCTCGCCATTATCTACATGTTTATTCTTGTATATATAAATAGAAAATACTTGATTTCGATTATCAGATAAAATGACCAATACTAATGCATGTTTGTTTATGTGTACATTCCACTCTATCGACTCAATTCTCTCAGCAGTTGTTCATCTTCTTTTTTCCTATCAATTATTATATTATGTAATGATTTTTTAGGAGGAAATGTTAATGAATAAAAACACATATTTACTTCCAATAAATAATAATATTAATATAAATCCAATTTTATGGCAATGCCAGGCTTATCGAACCAGTTCAACAGAGTTATCAGATGAAAAAAGGGTGTGTCAAAAATCTATTTTTATTGAAAGCAGCAAAGTAACAAGTGTGTTTAGTCGAAATTTGAAGAGCGATACACAAGAAATTAAAGTTTTTCCGATCTAACTTCTTTAGGGATGTAAGTGTTGGATTGAAAATTTTCTTCAACTTACATGAACCCTTATTATCTATAGATGAGTACAATTGTGCTATTGTTTATACATGTCTTGATGATAGTACCATTGTTCACATAAAAAATGATCAGTTGATAGATAAGCAGTTAAATTTTTGTATTATAAAAGCAATATATTTATTTGTTCGTGTTTTACTACATACATTAGTACGATGAAAACCTTTTTGGCATTTATTCTACTTCTCTTTTTCCAACTTTCTAAGTAGATATTTGAGTGCGTACTATTCAAGTCATTTTGTTAAAGTTTGTCTTAACATCTGACAAAACATTTCACATACACTAACAACGTAGTCACAAAAAGAAACAAGAAAACGGAATAATAAGAATGAATATTGCTGAAAAACGCAAAATTCACCCAAATCGCCACAAATAGTTTAAAGAAAAAAGAACAACGAAAACTTCTTGTGTTATTTTGCATTGTGTATAGTCAACTAGAACTGCTATATAAGATTTAGTTACTAATGAGAATACTGTACATATGGAACGTAGATTTAATCTGAACAACTAGAATGGTATTTAACCTAATAGAGTAGCCATGATTCCAGTGTCAACAAGAATGATAAGTTCCTTCTTTCTTTTCTCATTTCTTCATTACATTAGTTGATCTCGCTTCCATATTGTGACTACACACGCTCATCGAGAATAATTAGCTTTCAATTTTTTTGTGAATATTTTGCTTCATTTCCCATCTGTTGAATTTGTTTTCATTCAGTTGATTGTTCATTCTCATTCTACTTGACTATTATTAAGTCTTGAAAGTAAACAAGATTTGTCTCGTCAATCGTATTCAGAAAGTGGTTTTGTTGCGTTTGAACATCACTAAAATGACATGTAATATATTGAAGAAGTATTGTCTTGAATTGAACATTTTGGTACCGATTCAATCGATATGCAAACCGTGCTTCAACAGCGTTGAACTACCCGTGTCTATATTGTGTCATTGACTGTTGTTTTAATTATTGTTGCTCTTATTTCTGGATTGCACACTCGATCCATAAATGAAATGATATTTCGCCTTCACATTCTCAGTTTACCAAAATCATTGAAAAATATCCAAGTACACTGCGATGCCCCTTGTGACGGCACCGTGTGTCGTCACGTGTCTTGTTTCTGATTTCGCGCGAGTTTCTCGCTATATGTTCTTTTTCTCTCTATCGTCTTCATCGCTGTTTTCTTGGTCGCGTTTTGAAATTGAATTATGTTATGTTTGGCGCGTCTAGTTAGTTGATACATTTTGTTCTCTCTATGAGAATGTGAAAACTATTACAAGAGCTTTAAGATATATATATATATAAATAATATATTATTTGATTCTATCTAAAATATCAACTATTAAAGGAATCATTATTCATTTTTAATCTTAATAATTATATGAAACTAACATTGCCGAATTAACGAAACATCGCACCCCTGTTCAAAAGTTGGCATTGCTTAGGAAACATTTGTGGTTACACATGTTGACTTTCATCGAGTATGTTCTAGTACATTTGTTAAACAAGTATGGATAAATTCAATCATTTTACAAAATCCTATTGTATCTTCAACTGTATATGATATTCGATATTATCTGAAATTGTTTTGGGAATTTATAGCTGGATTTTGTTCGGTGAGCAACAGTACTTGGATTGATACTGTAACAAGTTTTAGTGCACTACGCATTGTTAGTCTCATGGCAATAGATAAACAGAATCTTCGAATTCAAGCTCAAACTACACTTGCTAGTTCTATATTAACTGCTCAAGCTATATTGACTCGCCATTTACTTGCTATTCGACGTATGACTGCTGAAAATCAATTCGTATCTCGTTTAAACACAAATTTTTACTTAAGCTATTCACCTCCAGATCTTAACAATACGGCTGTTCCAAAGATGTGGCCAAGAGTATATAATAATCGTTCCTACTTGAATTATCGTGGCTGTCCACATTCAATTCTCATTAATAGTAGTCATCAACATTTCGTTATGACATCTGGTATGATCGGTGATTGTTTTATTGCCGACGTTACACTAGTTTCAACACTCAAATGCTTCTATAATTCGACATGTTTTTCTCTGTTGCATAAAGAATCAAGCAAAAACGTTAGCTTATTACTGAATAGTTCAAACAATCATTTCCTTACTAATCCTACAATCCAAATGCTTTTCAACGAAACCATGATTGATAGTTGGAGCACTGAAATTATGTTTGAATCATTTTACCAGCAATGCAATCCGATTCAATGTTATTATAGTTATACAAAACAATTTTCTGCTATTTTTATCATAACTACAATTATTGGTATGTACAGTGGCAGCTTTATTGTATTGAGACTGGTTGTGCCTATAATTTTAAAATGGATTTTTCGATGTCGCAACCGAAGTTCAACAGCTGATGTCAAGGCAATAACGACTGTGCCTTCGTGTCGACACTCACGTACGTAAAAAAATCATAAGATGAAAGACCTTCTACTATGTCAATATTCTGTCGATTCTAAATACTTTCTCGAATCAATTTAGGTGTTAATCACGCACGGAATCAGAGTGCAATTAATTCAAAAGATTTAAAAATAGCAATATATATATATCATTGAATAGAGTATTTCATCGCTTCTCATCGTCTAATCATAAATATTTCTAGTGTATCTAAATTTGTATTTTTCACATTCATTGTATGAAGAAACAAACGAGATTCTTTCGTGACATGAAAAACTTGTGTGAAATAGTATTGATTAATCAGAGATAGTGATTCAATGATTGGCAAATAATAGAGACCTCGTCTGATAACATTCTGTTGAGTTTCTCGCTACTATTAGATTATAAACAGTCTGCTGATAAAAGAATATTATCGATTCAA
Source organism: Rotaria magnacalcarata (assembly GCA_900239745.1). Classification (NCBI taxonomy): domain Eukaryota; kingdom Metazoa; phylum Rotifera; class Eurotatoria; order Philodinida; family Philodinidae; genus Rotaria; species Rotaria magnacalcarata. Next base: position 55,608 of record OENM01000154.1, on the reverse strand, counting down.
TTGACAGGAATAATATATTTCAAAAGATAGGACGATGATCATTTGAAACGATGCGAGAGTTTGTCGTTTTTAAAACGAATAACAATATAATGATAGTGATCGCTTATTTCTAGGGAAAAGATCGATCAGACATGTTGAGTATTCATTTTAAAGAATATTCAGTCAGATATGAAACATAAACAAATGAACAAATATTTTATTATGGCGCTGTTAAAATTCCAAAGTACTAATGATGCTGAATTCGAAAAATTCTAGTTTAGCCCTCAATATTATGTTTATTAACCAATTCTGTCAGTGTACAAAAATAAATTTATTCAAATATTCTCATTAATCGGGGCTTCTATGACTTTTAATATATATTAACTCTTGAAGAATGCAAATAATTCGTTACATTCTGTCTTGCAGCTGGTATTTTTGTCTGTGATAGCAACATGAGAGAGATCTGTTTTCAAAATGATTTGACTTCATGCATCATTCATTAGTTGTGATAAGAACAGACTGCTTATGTATACAAAATCGCTTATAGTTATAAAAGAAAAGGTGATTACACCTATGTTGATTACTCGATAATAAGTTGTTTTCTTTCTGCCGTAACAGGATCATGGTGAAGTGTCATCTACTGTAATTTATTCAACAAGTTAATGTTGTTGTCCCGTACAACAAGTATTTCTTCCACCAAAAAAACTTTTTAATAAAAAAATAGCTTTTTCTATATGAACATTGTTCTTTTATGGCAAAAATAATCTTTTTAGGAGCAACGCGTTTTTGAAAAATACACTTTAAACTTTAACTTTTATTAAAGTTAAACTATAAAATACCCTTATTTTCACTTCACTTTAAATTCAAAGTTAAAGTAGGTATACTTTAACTTTAAAGTTTAAAGTATGACACTTTAATTTTGAGTTTAAAGTTTTACTTTAATTTTAATTTTAAAGAAAAGTTAAAGTGCCACCCCTAGTACGGCAATCACAATTAATGTTTCTAATAGAGACTATTCGTATACCATGAAATATTGTATTTAAAATGTATTACGAGTTCTCACATATAAAATTGTATTAAAGAAAAATCTTGCCCACATCTCTACTAAACTGGTAGACACTCAAAAGTGCCTATGTTTCAAAAATGAAACAGGCTTAGAGTAGTATTGTTGTTAGAAAAAATGGCCACAAAAGATAGATTAGAGGTGATGTTTAACAAGAACAAAAGCATTATTTTGTGATCTTTTTTCTTTCTGTTGTGCTGCAACTGGTGCGCCTATATGAAACAGAACTATTTTCACTATCGTACATTCGATATTTCGTCCCTGCTTAAGTGACAGCTACCGGAATTGATTAGGACTTTTCAAGAAGTCTCTAAACATTTCGAGATAAATAACGTACAATTTTAAAGCATATATAAAGTGTTTTTGTGTATAAAATGGAAGAGAGGGGGGGGGGGGGGG
>OENM01000154.1:0-53798 GCA_900239745.1 Rotaria magnacalcarata | reverse complement strand
GGGGGGGGGCTGGAATATCCTGATAAGTAACAAATTTGAGTAAGCTGTCAATAGCAAAATAAGTCCTGAAAAAATATGTCAAGACACTTTGTCGACTAGTGTGGACATTTTTTAACCTAGTCAATCTTTTGTTGTCAATTTTCATACATCGAACATTCCTAAAACGATGTGTTTTTGTGTGTTTGCAACTTTTCTCTTTTTCGAAAAATATCTGAAATAAAATTTAAAAAAACTAAATAATATGTTTCATTGTATTTCTAGTCAGTATAATACGGAATCATATTCAAAATTTTCTCAGAAGGATTGCAGAGAAAATCACTACTTTAAATCTTTTCAAAACAGAAGAACTACAAACAGCAACAAATATCCGTCGACAAAAGATGTTAACACTAAGTTTTATTCTCTTATTTTGTTTGTACTTGATCACCGCTGGATTATACATATTTGTTGTCCATCAAAGTGAGCTTGTGATTATTGAAAATCCATCTTTAGCCATATATGAAACACTCCATGAACAACATTCATCAAACATTTTATGTCCGTGTTCACAAATATCAGTTCCATATGATAGATTTTTTAATGTAACTTTTTTATTACACCAAATCTGCACAAGTAGTTTGGTTTCGTCGGCACGGCTCGACTATCTGACACTTTTAAATACAAATCGTTTACCAAGCTGGACAAGCAGCGATTTCGCACGTGATTTTCACACTTATGGGGCATCTTATTTTCAGTTTGTGGCCACGTTTTGTCTTTTTGCCCGAATAAATATTGAAGATGCACAACGTGTATTTGTATCTACACAATTCATTAATAACCATTTACCGCCTCAATCAGTTTTATTGCAACAAATTCAGTCAATTTTTGAATCCTTTATTTCTCAAACGCGTCATCATTTTACATGGTTGGTAAACTGGATCGAAGTTGCAACTATGATTGATAATTTTTTGACAGGTGAAAATACGAATGCTCAAATCATAATCGATAGCAATGGTCAAGTCATTATAAATGATGTTACTTATATGGTCGTAACAAAAATAACTCATAACTCTTTGTCGAGTAGCGGAAGATGCTCATGTGGAATAGAGTTCGATCAGTGTCTTTTGAAGCCAATTATTTATACAAATGGATCAAATCGACTTGATTTCGTTCAATTATTTGATGAATTACAAGTTGGATGTATACCCATAATAGGACTTTACCGGACAACGTTCGACTGGTGGTACAGTGCGACTTAAATAGAAAATATTGAGATGACATATAGCATGGTTATAGATTCTCACTTTCCATCAAATATAGAACCTCTCAATCTGTCAGTGCCAACACGATTTAAGAATGCTGCTTTCGATAGTTTGCTCCAAGAAATGTTTCTAGAAATGGTGACAAGTAATAACACGCATTTCGATCTTTTCTATCAACAATGTGCATCAATTGTCTGTTCATATCAAGTCGAACGACGACGTGAGATTATAATTGGTATTTTATTACTTGGCACTGTTTGCGGTGGACTTAAGAGAGGACTTAAATTGGGTCTACCGTTGGTGGGGAGTCTTATTCTCTTTTTCATCAAAAGATGGCGAAGTTCGACTATTAATTTTGGTAAGAGCACTAATGTTTTGTAGTAGACAGTGTCTCTTATATAGTTGAATTGAACCTAATCACGAGAGTTCATCAAATGAAAAGGCTATCAACAAGAAGTTCCAAATAAACTAACATTATCATAGATGATTTTATTGGCATGATACTATTCAGTCCAGATCAAAGATTAAATTAATAGTATATGATCATGTATGAAGCATCATTTGTTTCGCTCCGATTTCATGAAAGGAAAGACTAGAAGAATATTTCTCTGCTAGAAAAAGAGGTTTTTGACCTATAGGACATAACTTACATATTTACAATTGGAATTGAGGTATCGAGAGTGTAAACCAAAAGAAACTAATGAAATATGAAAAAATTCAATGAATGGCATATTAGATCCTAAGTAGTATAAGGTTGAATAAAACCTGAAATTCATTAATCACATGTGATTCGTAACTAAGCCGAATAAAATCTACCGAAGCAAGAAACTGGCGTGACTTTATATTAGCTAGAATCGGATTGCAGTGCAGTACGCATGTATTAAAAAGAGTATTGCTTAAAAGGCTTAACTCTTAATTTGAAAAGATAGTCATCCTTTTGATAAACCAACTATTCCCATATGCTTTATTCAAGTAAATTTTAACTGTTGAAGCATAGTTGAACAGAAAAAATTTGAGATCAGACAGAGTGAATATTATCAATCTAGTAGCTGACTAATAAGCAATCCTTATTGTAACGATGTTTATTCATTGTAAAATTGAGAGAATCATTAAAGCTGTTACAACAACACATTTGTCAGTTCTTTTTCAACATTAAACGATCCACCGAACCGCTTCAAAATATTTCATACACATACTATCGGATTGCGTAGGAATGTTGAAAGACAACACTAAATATTGCTCTCTTTTTTAAAAATAATCAGAATCATTTGATTGAAAAGCGGATAGCTTTTTTTATCGATCATATTTGAACGTATAACTACATGTATTTTACGAGTACATCATTATCATAATACGTTCCCATCATGCGGCTCTTTTCCTATTAAATCTATATGACAAATATTCGACTGAGTTTTATGTAAAATTTGAATGAAAAATCCACATTATTGACTTCTAGGACAAAATATAGCGGGAGCCAGTCAAAAACGATTTCGATGTCATTTGACTCGATCAATTATATCAATTTATTTATTTTAATCATTTCAAAAAGATCGAATCAGTGAATACAAGCAGAAAATTTATACTCGAGTCTATCTTATTCTTTTCATCTGTATTCTTGGTTTTCTACTGTTTTATTCGTCAATTACTGGTTGTATTCTTCTTAAAACAACTTTAAATCCATCGATTATAGACTACGAAAATTTATTACAACTTCGTGGTGATGACATTGAATGTCCTTGTACAAGAATATCGATTCCTTATAAAGCATTTGTGACTCAACTTAATATTAGCCTATATCATCAAGTATATACTTTGGATGCCATTCGTCGTACATTGACCACCGGCAGTATTATTGATGGTGGAACTGCCTTTGTCAACAGGGCTGATTTCCGATCAGGGCGATTTGAATTCATCAAAGGTCTCGACATGCTATGTAATTTGGCTAAAGATAGTCTCAACCATGATATTGAAGCATTTCTAGCTTCGACTATACTTTTATATCAATTGATACCACGTACTCAATTCGATAGTGAAATGAATATCACATTGGATCTAATGAAACTAACTACACCTGTAGCATTCACCAGAATATTGGAACTATTTCGTTTAACTAGTTATGGAAACGCATCGATAGGCATACTTTCTCTGAGTTGGAACTTTTTAAGCACTGACAATACTCAAAACATAAACACGTCTTTTCTTACTGTATCTATCAACGAATATACAACATGTTCTTGCGCCACTACACGTTCTTGTTCCATGCCAACACAATTATGTTTTACTAATGGTACTAGTTACTACACATTTAAAGGTTTGGTTCTTGACTGCTTTCTTCTCGGTACGATATTAGGCTCCTCGTTGTCATGTTTCTATTCGATGATTTGTAACAAGGAATTTCGGAAGATTATGGACCTGTATTGGCCAGAAGATCTGGAAAAATGGAGTAATCAAACAGGTTTTCCCGCCGTATTGGATGCTTCAGCAACACGATTCTCTATCAATGATACGATCGAAACGATAGCTTATAACATGTTTATTGAATCATGAACAAGTAACGTTTCCTATGAAAATTTATTTCAGATATGTGCACCAAAACAATGTACTTATACATATTATTACAGAATCGATTCACTTCAATTGTTCACAACATTCTTGAGTATATTCTCATGTCTATCTGCGGTATTGCGATTTCTTACGCCATATCTGGTTCGGCTAGTTGAAGTTATTAGGCAACATGTACGCATTATGCCAACTTAGTAGTTTGTTTTTGAAAATCTACTTTACATATTTTAACATAGCCACGTTCACCATATTCACGAATATAATTATATAATGATCATTGATATTGTGCATATTCGTTCACAAAGTTGCATTCTTACTAGAAAGTTCTGTTAATTTCTTTTCATTTTTTTAAATTCTTTTCACCACATAAAATTTCCAAGATTTTTCCTATTCACTTTTTGGACACTTTATTAATCGCCTAGACAACATTTCTAACCATCGATTATCCTTGTTCATGGAATGTTTAAAATCGCACAAGACAAGAAAGCTCGCTTTCTCTGTACAATTTCGACATATGGTCACATATGTTACAAACTCTGCAATAACCAGCTGAAACGGGATATGAATTCATTTTTTCTATATAGATGTGCAGAAATTGCTGCATTCACCAATTTTCACTGAGTAAATACTGCTGAACACATTATTATGCATTAGATATTTTGACTGAAAAACACGTTGATAGTTTTGATGTCATTCCGTTGTGAAATGTAAAGTGATATACTGACATGATAAAACTCTCGTGATACTAATAATCAATCGGCGAGATGGTGGATTCCGATCTTGAAAATTTGAAATTCAAAGTTCTCACTTTTTTGGCCTGAAAATTTTTCAAAACAAAAGGCAAATTTACTGTGACAAGTGTCATTCTTAGTGGTTTGACTCAATGCATTTTCGTGCTTATTATATCAACAGATCTGATACTATGGAGATTCTGAACAACTTTCATATTGAAAATTTAATTATATGTCATTATACTCTATAGTAACGTGATGATTGAACTTCCAGTTAAGCTTAAATTTTGGTTAACCTGAATAGTCTGTATCTACGATAAAAATTTCAGATAGTTTGGATTTATTATTGATTAGATATAGGTATCACAATGTAAAATATCAAACTCTGTGACCCTTAATTGTGCCTTGGGAAAGCTGAATGATCGAGAAGATCGAACTAAAATTCACACAGATCTCAATGAGACTCTTGATATACGTATATTGTCAGTAATTATAACTCTTTTTCCTTTGGATGATATCAAGTAAAAATATGTAAATAGGTTCAGTATGAAACGATACTACAATTTATAAGGTCATTAAAAAACTCATCAATGCTTTGATAATTAATTATGAGGCACCACGGAGTTCGATCAAACTCATTGAGTTAGTATTTTTTTGCATCAGTAAACGGAAGTTTCAAAGTCAAATCTTGAAAGGATTTCATTATGTCACGATTGACTTCAATTATTTTAATTTATTCAATTTTTATCGTAGAAATCACTAAAAGTCTTTCCCAAATGAGTAATAGAACAGGATGTTTCAGTTCGTAGTACAAAAGTCCTATTTTTCATCTGTCTTCACTTACGAGAATGCGGTTTTCCACTGCTCAATAATTTTTGCATTAGAATTGTTTATATTATAAGGACTCGATTAATATGAAAAATTCAAAAAGCAAATACCTCTAGATCTCTGCCTAGAGTTATGGATATTCTCCTGGAGTTGCAACTTTTAGCATTTTACACATCACAAAGTTGAGCTAATTCTGAACATGTACCAAAATAATGAAATACTTTAGTAGAGCTACTCTTAGCTCTCATCCGATGTTTCATTATTAAGTGTCATTCCTACCATCACCTTCAGTTACTTAATTAGTCTCCATCTAATCCTGTACTTTAATACCAATATAAATAGCGGGATGTCATAGTAAAATTTCGAGAAACGACAGCAAATTCTGGAAGCTAAGAATTCCGCAAGCATACATATTTCCCATCGCATATATATATATATATATATATATCACAGTAGCTACGTCTCAACTAACTAAATATCTTACGGAAGAATTTCTATTCTTTGTAAGACATTCCTTATTCGGCCGATCATTTATTATGGAAAAGTTTTTTGACTTAGAGCTGTTTACCACAAGAGCAAAGATTTAATCGATCGTTGCTCAAAATTAGGCGAAGAAGTTTACATGAAATGATTATTGCTCATTGTATTTTAAGATATTTTTTCATTTCTGTGTTTCTCATATTTCTTTTGGTTTTATATTTTGACAACTCTGGGCCGTGTCTCTCTATGTTCCATAACGTATATATATATATATATAATTACATTTATCTATTTTACTAATTTGAAAATACCGATAAATTGCAATAAATAGCTCGGGGGTTGTATTGTACCACATGGAAGTCAATATTTACCTATTATCTTTTGCAGTTTATTATTTTGTGTTGCTCTAAATTTCAATAGTTTGATTATTTATTTTTCAATAGAAACTTTTAAAAAAGTCACTTTTTCATTCTACGAATAATAAGAAATCTATTGTAATATGATTCTTTCTTGAGTACACTTTCAGATTCTACAGTTCCTTTACAATCTCTAATAAATTTCAAGAATAACTTTTAGATTTGGAACTAGCAAAAGCATCATATGAAGGTTTTTCATGATTTAATTATTTACACCATATGAATAAAAGATTTATCGATAATTATTAAGCATGTGGTCAACTGATGAGTATTAATATTCAACGTAAATTCATTACATTCGAAGGTCTTTTTGATATAACCAATGTACTGTCTATTGTTCAATATAACTCTTTGTATGAAGATGTAAATGAAACTGGTATGTTTCAAATAGGCTCACATCATAATGAAGATGTTCAAATAATGAAAAGTTTGAAATAACTTTAAACAAAAGATAAAGTGAAATAGATGAACGTATTTTAGAATAAATCATATATATTTTTTAAAAAGAGATTACTATATAACAAGTTATTCAATAAATAGAAATGAAAGTATAAATTCTAGCCTTCGACTGTTATTGAACAGGAAACCTTATAATGAATTCTTGTTAAAACAACAATTCTTTTCGAAGAGATTTGTCTTGTACACAGAACAATGTCATACATATTTTTCTCGTTTTCGCAGTTTTAATCAATGTAATCTACTGGTTTCGAATCGTATCTAAATCTATGAAACTATCCTTTTTTTTGTATCTGAAAAAAGACAATAATATTTTTTCAAGCAACAAATAATACTATTCTATCTGTAAAAGACAATAATAATCGATATATTTGGGATAAAAGAATAGTTGAGTTAGGTTTAATCGTTTGAATTTGGTCTTGCTCGATAAGAACGTCCTCGATATTGTTGTTGATTTGTTTGATCCTTGAGAATCGTTTGAATTATTCTTGTTTTTCTCAATATTTCTAATGGTGTTTCCGGTTTCTCTACTTCTTGTTGATCTCTCGTCGAGGATTTCCTTGACGAAATTTTTAATTGCCTTTGTAAACATTCTAATTGGTCAAGAATAATTTCCATTCGTCGATTTAAGATTTCTAATTCTCTGGCATTTTTTCGTGACGTATTTAATCGTTTATGTTCACGAGCGAGTGTAGCGAATTCTTGGCGAAGATGTTTCATACGTGAATGACAATGTTTATCAGAAATAGTTGCAGTTTGTGATCGACGAGAAGCTGAACATGATCTTTTAGTTGACGCTGTTATTGGACGACGCATCGAACGAACCGGAGATGCTGATAATGGGCGTCTTGGTGATGATTTATTAACATGATCAGGATAAAACGATGACGGTGAAGATAAATCACTTTTTTGATTAGAATTAAGCAGTTCTGAATATTCTTTAGATGATAAACATAATTGATGATTATGATTTTTTAAAAGAGCAATAACCTAAATATTAAAACTGCAAGTCATTTTTCTTGTTCTTAGTGTGTAGTAAATTTTATCTTACATTCTGTACATTTGATTTAACATTATGACTTGGTGCTGTTGATCCACCAAGAATAAATGGTACTGTATTTATATTTAAATGAAAATGTCGTCCCTCAGAATTTGCTGTTGTTCCTGTTTCGAAGCTATTATTATCTGGAGATGATCGTTTGATTTTACGTTTCGGTCGATTTTTTCGAGGTCGACATTCATTCATCATATCAAGAATGCCATTATGTTGATCATGTAGACGATGAAAATTTTGTTCAGCTTCTTTAAGTTGTTTATCTAACGTTCGTAATGAATCACCACGAGAAGTTGGAGACCATTGAATATTATCTGTTATTTCGCGCAAATTTGACTCAGCTCTCTACATAGAAATGAACAAAAAGAAAAAGGTCTTTATCAGGTGAAATTCAAAGCCATTTTCTGGTATCTTATGTAAGTTTTAAATATTTCACTTTTATTAACATGAATTTGAATGGGTTTGAAAGGTGAGTAATAGAATTCTACTTATGTGATTCAACACTTTCAGGTTTCTCGTTCTTATATATATATATATATATATATGAATATGTTTCGATAATCTTTGGTTATTATAATGTTTCAGAAAAGGTTTTTTTTGTTTTCTTACTAACCTCTCGTTCATTTTCAAGCGTTTTTATCCTCAATGATAAAGATTGTAATCCTGATAATAATTGATCACGATTAGATTCAGGTAAAGTAACGGTTTTTGACAATGTGTGCGATGATCTTAATGGTTGATAAACTGAATTGATAAATGGTTTATGTGGTGGATATTCATAAAACGATAGTAGAGAATTATAACCAGCCGTATTTGTAGGTGATATGTCCTCTGATTCCCACATCATTTTTGACGATGTCAATAGTGAGAAGAAAAAAAGAAGAAGGGCACGATTTTTGCTTCTTTCTTTTTACCACATATACGATTTTTAATGTAATGACACACAACACCGCCACCACCTTTCTTTATTTCTTTCCTTCTGCTCTCTTTTTCCGTGCAACAAGAGAAGGAATGAGTTACCTGGACGACAATCATCCGCCGTCCTCTATTCTCTCCCATCAGTCATCACATCATTACAATTAGATGTGTAGTAGTAAGAAAAAGCGTGTTGAACAACTGCTGCTGCTGCTGGCGGTCGATGATGTTTTATTCTTTCTTTTTTTTTCTCAAGTATTCGCTGATAAACAAAATGTCATAGTTGAATTCTAAAGTACACGTCTAAAGACATTCACTTAACTCTTATGCCAACAGATGAAATATAAAAAGTCAGATAAAACAATATTATGAAAAGAAATCCTTTATGAAATTAATTGTTAAATAGAATAGAAATATATACATTTCTCGAATGTTTACAAAAGAATAATTACATTCTCGACATCAATGAATTAGCCAAAAAAAGGAAAAGAAACCGCTCAATATACACTGATTTTCGGCTGTGTCTCGTTTTAAGATTATTTTTAATGCAGACTAAAGAACCTTGAAAATTTGCTGTGTGCATGATTTCCAGATAACGTTTCCTCTTTTTATTGAATTAGTTGACTGTGAGCGAAGAAAATGTGTTACAGTCACGCACCAAACTTTAGCGACATCTCATCTAATTAAATAATGTCAAACAAAAAACAGTAGTGAAAAATATCAAAAAAATATTTTATTATTAACGATCAAAATCAGTAATGTTCAACATCACATTTTTTCATAAATATTCGTTGTTAATGACCTCTTAGATATAGATCATCAGTATGGCATTATTAACTTCTTGATATATTTACCTTAAATTATACTTCTATTGATTAAAACAAATGTCATCTCAAATAAAGAAGATTTGTAATTCGATAAATCGCGAGCAACTGCAAAGTATTCGTGACTTAACATCAGGACATTTAAATGAAAATCATTTACATCGTCATCATCCAACGACAAATGAAGAACCAAAACCATGCTGGCCATCTTCCAAAAAACCTCATCTAACTCTGAGACCAGCTCATCACTTTAAAACCGATTCGTCAAATGTTGAAGAAATGAAAAATACGTTAGTCGACTTTACTTATTTGACTTTACCTGAAATTCCAATAAAAAAAACACCAAAACAAAAAAAAGTGAGTTTTATTTTCTTCCTATTAACATGTACAACTGAAGCAATTGATTAAAACCTTTAATTAAAAAAATATAGGCCGATGAGCAACTAGCCTCATCCATAACTAGTGAACAGTTACCACCGATCATGAATGAACGTATTCAAGTACCAGCATTTTCAATAGATTTGTCAGAAGAACAGCGAGTACGTAAAATGAAAACATTCAATGATATGGTTTTGCAAAAGAATGATGTCAATTTACATGGCTTGGGATATAGTGAAGATTTTGTTGCTTTTGTTGAACAAAATCTTATATTAGTAAATTTGTTTTACTATAAACATGAACTATGTTTTTTTTTATTAATTTTTAAAATAGAAATTAACAACTATTGAAAGTCAAAATAAAGGTCAAATAATTAGTTTAAGTCGTTTACAAGCTTACGGTGAAGCTATGAGTCAATTAATTGAAGGATCAGTTGCCTTTGGTCCTATTCTTGAACGTATCAAAGTAATAGCTCTCTATCGTCTTTTTTTGTGTTTAACTTTTAAATTAATAAAATATAATTGAATAAGGATGAATATGAATTATATCTTGATCATTTATTGACTACTCAACCTGAATATGGCACTCAAGTTGCTGAACAATTAAAACGATTACGTCGAAATCAACCGAATTTCTCAACAGCTGATTCAGAATTATTTGATATTGAAAAAATCGAAGAGCAAACAAGACAAGCATTAAAACGAAATCGAACATTGAATGAAGAACTTAGACGTATAAAACAAGAACAAATTAATACGAAAGCTTCTGCACTAGGTTTGAAGTAGATTGGATTTTCTAAAATATTTTTTACAATCGATAAACGTTTTAGTTCAAGCTGTAGAAATTGCTGTTACGCCAACAGAAGTAAAAATTAAAACACAAGCAGAACAAATTGATGATTTGAGACAAAACATATTTGATTTATTCGATCGCATAGCAAGAAAAAAACGAGAATTAACTGAAAATTTTGTTCCAATATCTGTGTGCACACAAATTCAACAAGCGATGCGTGATGCAGAAGTAAAATACTTTTTTTTATAACAATTAGTTTCGAATATAAGATCGTATTCTTTTTCGTTTAGATGGATGTAATAAAAACAAATAAACAAAATCAAGCATTATTAGATGAACTCGATACTTTAGAAGAAAGAATAAGACAGGAAATTCTTACATATGATCAAAGTGAATTTGCTCAGGAAAATGTTGAGTAAGTAGTTTTAAAATTTTTTAACTTGAACATTGTATTCTACGAAATTGTGTTTTCTTTTCAATAGTCAAATTATTCAACTGCTTAAGAAAGCCGATGTATTACATATGAAAAAATTGATTTTCAATGAAGATGATATTGAAGATCAACACTTTCTACATACGTATGATGATTATTTTTCATAAGAACTACAAATAATTAAATGTACAGATCTTAATATTTTTTATGCGTACACAAATGGTTTTCTTTTCTCATATATTTTTTTCTTTTATAATAAAGATGCCAAATTATTGTGTAATCAAGTTGTGTCTAGAAATTCAATTTATTTTCTAAAAGAAAATCTTACCAAAGATTCATTTTGATTTCATGAAACTGATTGAAAAACTAAATGAGCATTATTCTTTGCCTATTGTTTTAAAAATACTTGTGTTTATCGAATATTGTCAAATGGTGTAGCTGATCACCAAAATTTATATTTTTGAAACGATAGATTTCTAAGATCATTCCATATGATCACTCTTTCTAAACATTCATAATATCCATTCATCTAAACATATACAATATACTACACCTATTCAATTCATACGTGAGGATTATGAATTAAGATCTAATTGTTTCATAGTCACTGACTTCTTTAGTTAGTCACCAAAGTAAAAATTAACTCGATTTAACTACCAATTTAAGTGTGATGCCTAACATGATCCATCACATCTACTATTTAGTAGAATAAATTACAAAAGCTATAAAATGAAAAGACTTCTCACAGTATAATTATCATTTGCAACCATCAATCGTGATCCTCATTAACGGATTGAGACAAAAGTCTTATCGGCGATATTTAAGGTTACTGATAGTCATATGACAGGAACGATAGTTTTTGTTAAAACATATTTCACTGAATTACTGCGATCTTCGTTTCGACGATTTGAGTTTCAGCGAAGAACATGCTTATCAGTAACAAATAAATGTTTCTATTATTTAAAATCGTCTATTGTTCTTTGCGGAGTTTACTAATGAAACTATCTTGCGTGAGTTAACCATGTTACTCTTCGTCTTTTTGTGCTGGTCATTTTATTTTCTGTGTTTTGTAGTAAATTTTTAGTTAAAGTTGTTGGTCACGCAATAGAAATCAAAAATAACCCAATCTGCTCTAGAACTACTTGCAAGTTCATATGATTATAAGCAATCCATAATATATTGTTTATCGTGACACTATATTTATTAGAACTCGTTTAATGCAGAGTAGTAAGACGTGTGCAAAAAAAAGATTTTTAGAAATTATGAGACTGATGTAAAATCAAAATAGGGATCATCTTTCAAGAAAATATATTTATGTAAGCTTTGATAAAATTTTTGTCCGCTATTTATTTGAGCAACATTAGAATTTTTTCAGTTGAGATTATTCATCTGATCGGTCATGTGATAAATAAACGTAAAATTCCCAGTGAATTATTTATACAATGAAATGCATCTTTTGAAGCTTCTGAATGAATAAGATTACGCCATATTTCAATAAATGATAGGAATTCATTTTCCCATTCATTCGCTTTTGAATATACAAATATCTTTTTTTTCTATTATAACTATATTGATCGAACAAAACTTGCTATTTACTTGAATAAAACAAAAATATAATTCACCAAGTGAAATCATAATTAACATGCACGTGTTTCTGTAATTGATCTATATGAACGTAACACAGGTCGTTTGATAAAAAGATATACGTAACGCTGAATATTCCTGTGGATTAAAGTCAAACAGAAAGACTTTCTTTTTTTTGCATTTTATCAACTTCAAATATAAAAGGTTCATTTATTTAAAAAAGAAAACGGGCTAAGAGACAATCAAATATATGCTCTCGAGTTCTTAATTAGAAAAATATGATTACAGTTCTGTCCGCTCCGATAAAAGTAGTTTTATTGATAAAATAAGATAGATTATAACAGCTAAAAATAATAGTATGATCATAGTCGGCATTCTCTTCTTGTTTGAAATTAATCAGATACTAAAAATTGAATCTGAACCTCTGACTAATGATTAGATATCAAGCATTGTCGATGTTAAAAACACAAGTCATACAAAAATTTTATGTTTTCTTTAGAAATATCAAAATATAAGAATCATTTTTATTTTCACCATTAATGTCGCTATTGTTTAATGTCAAAACCATACCTATACTAAATTAAGTTCCCAAAATGTAAGCAATACACGAATGTAAGAATTTTTTCAAACCTCCATAGATAAAACTCGTGTATTAGTATTAAAACTAATTTTTGATAATGATCTATGATGAATTAAATAAACAGGTAGCCATAGTGAGAAAAAAAAAGATGTTATATCTTTTAATGAAAATATGAATACTCGATGATAATGAATCGATATAGAAATCATTTGACTAGTTAGATCAATAAGTCACATTACAAGAAAAATTATTTTTATCACTATCAAATGTATAGACAGAGTTGTAGTTAAATAAGCATCTCTGAAAACAGCAGGATGTAAAGTGCTTGTACAAGATTTTCAACGTAGAAAATAATAGAGATATTTCTTAGTTGAAATTCAAAATACAATGAATGTTTCATACGGAAATTTCGAAGGTGCAAGATGAGAGGGGCAGTGTAGTATCCCACCTACTTCCTTTGCCTATATACGTCCTTGCACATAAGAACATACGTAATTGTCGTAGGATTTTTTCATTTGATTGAGAAAATTCTCTAATATTAATTTAAAAAAAGAATCAAATGAAAATAAGATCAATTGCATAGATATTGTTTTTTTGTTCCAAGTTTTTTTTTTTCTTTGATGAAAGATAAAATATGAATCAAAAAAGAAAATAGAATAATTAACAGTATTCCCTTTCTAGTAAATTTGATCAATTTTCGTTTCAAATATTACTCGAGAAAATTACTGAAAATATTTCAGAGAAGCAAAAAATCTAATTCTTGGCAATAATATCATAAAACAAAGCACATGTTATTTTTTGTTTCTCGCTCAAATGGACGTTCGATATCCATTGATTTATATCCGTACTGACGATCGATAGATAGAACAAGAAATATATATGTAAGATAATCTGTCTTTTTCTTGTTGTTCGTATTTGTAATGTAGCTATGTCCGGCATGGATATTTTCATCGTTCTGTTTCTTTTCTTTTCTGATGAATTGAATAAAAATAAAATTTATAATTGTCGTAATCGAAAGAGAAAAGAGTCGATTCGAGACGGAGTAGGACTATTTCATTTTGCATTCCTCCAGTTTGAATTTGAAAGAACGATATATGAAGAAACAAGATACAAATAATCCATCTAGTGATTTTGCTTTGTCTCGTTCATTTTCTCGACGACAAATGGTAATCATTTGACGAAAAAAAAATATTTGATTAAAATAAGAACCTTCTCTTATCGTTTCTGTTTTCTTCTTCTTCTTCTTCTTCCTCTTCTTCTTCTTCTTCTAATAGACAATGATGAATTCATATCTTGATTCATCAGTATCTGCTGAAGTACCGCAATCACCATCAACCATAATAAATCCTGCACGCTGTCTTCATTGTGGAAAATATTATTGCCAAATTGATTTTATATTTTCATGGCTTTCACGTTATGGTAATTCAAATGATCAACAATGTGTTGTCCATCAGCGCATACAAGAAATTATTTCCAAGTAAATTTTATGTTTTTTTTTTAATAATTTTCATATTTATTTTTTAATAATCAACAAAACAAAATTTAGACGTCTGCCTTCATCCGATCCACAGAATGTTTGTGAACAACGTTTACTTGATTGGTATAATTCAATGAAAATAAATTTACAAAACGAATCAATTCGTTTTTCTACACCAAATGTTACAAGCAGTGTGAATAATTTAAAAAAAAAATTTTACAAATTTTTAATTCCTATATTTTATTTTAGTCGATTTCTGGATCATTTCTTTCAAACTCATTAATAATATCTCATCAAGATAATAATTCAGATAATTCAATTGATTATAACCAATATCTATCATCTCAATCACATGCTTTTCCTCCTGATGAACCATTATTATCATCAAATGTTTGTAATCGTTTATCATCATCAACACCATCACAAACATTTCAAACACAAAACCGTGCTGGTTTATATCAATTATGTTCTAATGGACGTTATATTATAGCTGATGATTGGTGTCAAACTTATAAAGGTCATCGCTTAGCACAATTTATGCGTTGTCTAACAATTTATAATCAATACGAAGAACAATGTGTATTAATGTTACCAGAATTCAATACAATGACACAAATGGATTCTGTTCAAAGTATGACATGGCATGAACAATTACAAGTATTTCTTTTTATTACGTAAGAATTAAAAAACAAGAATAAAAAGAAACATTATAATATTAACATGTTTTTACAGTTTTCATCGTATATACCAATGTGAACCAGAAAGTGGTACAATAAATCAAATAAATGAATATGAAGTTCCGTCGTCAAGACATAGTTTAGCTCATATTGCTTGTGATCAACAATCTTATGTATTTCTTGCATATGAATATCCAGCGGCAAGTCTTGATCTGTGGTATATATCAACCATGGCTACATGGTCACTTTTAAAACGATGGGCACCAAGAGAATTGTTTCCACCGGTACAATATGACGACGAAGATGAAGAAGATCATCGTGAACATGTTTGTTTGTTTTTATTTATTTTCCACATTATCTATTTATTCATGTTCGAATAGTATGATCAAGAATCTGGCGTTTGTGGCATTGCATCAATGCGTTATACAAATGGTACATTACATTTTTTAGCTCGACATGAACGTCATTGGTGTCTTCATTTATTTACATTAAATATAAATGAAAAATATCAAAAACTTATTCCACAAAGACGTATTGATATTGATTTAGCACATTTACGTTTTGCCGGTGAAAATTTTCAAATGGAAGTTCTGCCTGGCGAACAAGGGTGGCTATTTGCTATTCGAAGATCATATCTTGTTCATTTGAGTTATAATGGAAAAGATGGTATGAAATTTATTCAGATTAGAAAAATAATTAATTCGTCTTGTTTTATTTTTGTATTTAGCACAAAAGCTATTATTACCAACATCAAAACGTGGCGCAGATTCAATTTATAATGTTTGTATAATGGACGAGCGAGGCAAAAGACGAGAAAATGGAAAACATTTAGTGGTACGAGATGCTAATTCAATTCGATTCTATAAACTTTAGAGTATACCATATATTTCCTATGTTTTTTCTTTTTTTTTTTGATGTATAAAATAGTCTATTTGTCTGTTACTGTTCTTTTTTTTGAATGCGTGCTATGTTTATGTGGTTAAGTGAATCCTAGAAAACTTATTGGTTTTTTACTTTAAGCACTTGAGACTTTTTTCTTTGGCTATTGGTTTTCTTGGATGCTATTTCATGTTACTATTATTGGCATTCTATTATATGTGTTCACAATAAAATTGAAACATAAAAGAAACATTAGATAATATTCCTTTATTAGACTTGAATATTAGACTTATTTTTGTTTTGAGATAATTTCATATTGAATATGTTTGATGATGAATACTTTTAGCTATGTCAAACCTATTACTGCTGAATGATCATTTGAGAGCTTTTATCGATTGATAGTAAAAAGCCTAAACGATGCACAGATTTCAATACATCGCCGGTATAATTTTTAGTAATTATCATGAGCTATTGATTAAGAGAGATAGAGATTTCGTTGCACTGTTCCAACTTTAGAATGTCGAACTCACAAAAATCAAGAATTTAAAAGAAGAAAAAAACAAACAAAAATGGTTGCAACGTTGAATATAAAATTTTCCCCACAGTCACCATGCAGAAATTGTTGAAATCTTATGATTTATGTAGCATGCTAGATAATATAAAGCTATTTGTATAAGATTGTTTTATCAGTGGGCTCATCATGGATCATACGAAAGAATGAAGACTAAATAATAAATAACTCAATATATCTGAAGACAACTTGAAATAGTCACGCTATTTTCATGTTTTTATATTTTAGTCAAAGAAACATTGCCATTAAATTGGGTTGTTGATCTGAATTGTTGAATAATCTGTGTACTGAAAGATAGACTTGTTTTCTTTATGAAATTTCAATTCATTTATCATTGATAAAATTTCCTACATTATTTTCAGATTTCGACGAAAAAGTCAGACAATCAAGATTAATCATCAGATTTAGGTACTTAAAAAATATTAAAAGAGAAAAGAAAACCTACTGCGATATCAATCAATACGTTTTATCAAAAATTTGTAGGTTTAAATAGAAATTCTTTACTTATATAATTACATGTGAATTCTTAAATGCAATAGATGGGTGAAAACTTCAGGAGAGAATAGAAAAGTTTTGCACATAGAAAAATAAATAAAAGCAAATGCCGTCAGTATAGTTAGGCAATGAGAGAAGACTAATACAGTCGAATCCGCTTATAAGAGCGCAGTCGGGGAATCAAAAAGTGGCTCTTATATCCGGGTCGCTCTTTTATGCGAACTGTAAAGTACATTACGAAGAAAACGGGGAATTGAAAAACGGCTCTTAAAATCGTACCGCTCCTTTATACGGAGCTCTTATAAGCGGCTTCTACTGTATCATCATCTACGCAAAAATGCACTCATTGATCTTTCACAAGTTGTCTAGTTTATCTTGAACTTTTGGTGTAGTCAGCTTTTGGTGCTAAAATGTTCTTGTCTGAATTCATCTGTTTATTTTTCATAGGTAAGTAAAGATAGAATGAAGTTTTGATGAAATTTAATATCGTTATTTGTTCGACATTTTATTTATTTACATGTGAATCAAATTCATTTCATAGATATTGATATATAGTGCAATAAGCTGTCCTTTTCCATATAATAATAAGCAGAACATAATTGTAATATACTCGTATATTATTTCGATGGATTGGAATTAGAATAAAATATACTTGTTATTTGATGTCAGTTAATTAATTAGAAGCACTTGATAATCTCTTACTTAAATATTGAAGGCTCCAAGATAAATATATGATCGATTATTAGACATGTATTGATATACTTAAAAATAATGTATGACACTGTCTAGTATAGATACATGATAAAAACAGATGTCTTAACATTTTTCTTTTTTATTCTATTTTACTAATACATCAATTGTTTTAGTTTTAATTGTAATTTAGAATCGTAAAACATTATAATAATGACGATATTTTATGGCAAATAATTACATCAATGAAATAAATTCACTTTTTGTGTAAAAACTTGTTCTATTTTAATCTCATAAATGTATACGTAGGTTTTATTGGATTTGTTTTCGTGGATGTTGTCGTCAAATAAGTTATATTGATTTCTAATGAATGCATAGCTTTATTTGAAACCATCAATGGCCCTGAGTCTCTGCATTGATCTCACGAAAATAAGAATAGGTTTATTAATACAATCAATCGATAATAAGAGAACATAGTAAGTATCAGTTAAATAGATAGTTGTTCGAGCTCGTTAAGAAATAGTCAAAAATTGATACTTCCTGACAATAAAATTCTGAAAGATGAGTAAGATAATCGATTCAAAGAGTACCAAGTCATCTATTTCACGACAAGTCAATAGTTTGCGTATGGTAGAACACTTTTAATATTGTAGATTACTATTATTAAGTACATGACTTTTGCATAAAATATAGAATAAAAAATAATTACTGATTCCTATTGTAATTTAATGTCAATCTATTGCCAACGATTTCTATTCTGGTTGTGATGGAAACGATCGAGCATCAACTCTTATGCATTTGAACGATGAGTTTTTGTTTTGAGAATGTAAAGTAATTAGTCTTTAGACAATCAATAAAACTAAATTTATTTTTAAATGAAGCAATCCGCCTAGTAGTGTTTGCGCTTGGTATATTTATCATACATAAAGATGAGAAAGATAAATTGTGTTTCAGCAGGAGCAATGACTTGTATATTTTGTTTGATTAACATTAATATCAATGTTAATGATAATGATAATAGAAATAATCAAAATGAGATCATATTTTCTCAAACTTTTAACTGTATGATAGATAGAGAATAGTTAACTACTATTCATATCATATTTAAACCTTTTCAAATCTCAAAATCAAAATGAACATTAATAGGATTATTACAGATTGCGTAAGTAATTCAGATACAAGATTTCTCAGATGAACTCTTTCTTAGGAAACTATACATACATACATACATATATATATATTCTCTACGAGAAAAAATTAATAGCTAATGTCAACAATGATATTTTTCATCTTTTGTGCTCGAAAGCATGTTTAGAAAACATAAATTAGTGCATTATTCCTTATCAAAAAGAAACTGACACTTCGTAGAATGCATGAAATCATAGTTATCACATGCGTCAAAATTATTCAACTAATATATACGATTCGGAGAGAATCAAAAACGTCAATTATTACCATTTATTCTCAAGAGAAATGTTTTTCTATTTATTTCCTGACAAATTCCTAAATAAATATTTGTGTTTGGTCAATCGGAAACAAGTAGGTTCTTGTTCTCTGTATAGAAATAGGTCGCTTAAAACTGTATCTTTCTCTATTATTTAATTTTTCTTTTTACTATGTTTTGGAAGTGAGTAACCCGAAAATTTGAAATCACTGTAGCAGCACTTTAGTTTTTATTTTACAGTTTTAAAACAAAACTAGATAGTTTTAAACAAGAATCACATGCAATAAATATTGATATCCGTAATCGATGGTCAAGTATATTTCATCTACAGTTATATGAGTAATGAACAGATTTTATATCGCAAATACGAAACAAAATTCTTTAGAAAAACTGACTTCATCAATATTTACTACTTATCATAAGATCGCAAATTAGTTAAATTGTTATTTTTTATTTTATCTAAAAGATTATTTTATCTATAACTTCACAATGATGCATTGTTTAAAATATACCATTTATTATCATTATAGTCTCATACGATCTATCGATCTGATAGCTATCCATAAATACAATCTGAATTTCTCAACATAGAAGATCTAACTAATTAAGGATTGAGAATGCGTAAAACATTAATTGAAGAAAGTGACACATAGCTATATATATATATATATATATTCTTAGTCAATCTATGTTTTTTCTTCTTTCACTATATTTTGTAGCATCAATGATATTATTATATGAAAGGTTCTGACTCAAACGTTTTAGTATTAACAAAAATAAACAAATGATTAATTTTAGAATACATTTATTTTCAGCTTGAATACCCCCAAAACAAGACTACTATTTATAAATTTGTATCATGAACAGAGATTGGCTTTCATTGAAAATAGGCGTTGCTTTGGGTATTAGCACAGAGCAATACATTGAGAATCGAACGGTTTGTCACAAAAATATATCTGATTGAATCTTCTTATATTTTGTGGAAATTATTCAATTTTGTAAACATTAATTGTTATTATTAACACTGAACAATTGATGTCTTGCTACCATTTGTTGTTGTTAGTCTAGATACCATTTACATTATACACCAATTAGGAAAATATAAAGCTGAACAACGTCAACAAGATAGTTCTTACTCATTTTGATGATTCTTGTATTAGTTTTATTGTTCATTGTTTGACATTGGCATTGTTTGCTGAGCCATTTTCTAACGCGTCAATCTTTTAGATACTTTTATTTACTCATTTTTATATAAATGCAGAAAAACGATCAAACCATTTCCTCAAAATTATAAGTCTTTTTTGATAAAAGTATTTATAACCAGCGCACTCGAAAACTATTTTATAGACAGATTCTATTGAAGAATATTTTGTCCTCAAGCTATTTAACTGATTATGATCAAACTCTGTGTTAGCGAGAACACTCATGTAATCGATAGAAAAAGATAGAAAGAAAGGCTTCCACATAATTTCATTTTCATCTATTTTATCTGGCATCTTCATCACTTCTATGATCATCGACACGCATCCACTTGTTATCATCGACTAGTATTTCGATTAACATCTAGTCAGACAAGAATTAAAAAGAATTGTGATCGTTTCGAGGCGACATCGGCCAATCTAATAAAACATGTCTGTTGCAAGTTTCACTTTATATCAACTTAAGGTTGAGGGTATGATGCACACATGCGAATTAAAATTAAAGTAACTAAATACAATACACGATATACCCTCAAACATTATTTTCCATCGCTCTTTGCTTCTTTATTGCAGATACACATCTTCTCCTATCGATCTCTCTCTGTCTGTATCTCTGTCTCATATTCTTCTCTCTTCACATTGACGCACGGAAATGTTTGCCATTTCAAAGACATGGTACAACAGGTGTTATCCATTGGTTTGATTTTTAGTCCATTAATTCTCGTGATTTTTAACAAAGCCGAGTGTAAATCTGGTGGTGGTCATTATTCATCACAACGTTCACTTGGTTCTGGACCTTCTACTGGATATGGTTTTTCTGGTAGTGGTCATCAACAAAATTCAATGAATTGGGGTAATCCATGGTTTTCATCAGATCTAGATTCTTGGTATGAATATGGTACGTACTTAACTCTTTACTTGAACGAGAATATAACAGATCTACAAATAATATCTAAAATAAGTTTCAGAAAGAGCAACGAGTTTTCTATAAACGATAAAAAATAAGTTTTTCTCTATCATTAAAAGAAACTAATCAGAATAATCAAACGATAGAGAAAAGACAATTTTCTTTGCTAAAAAAAATGTTATTTGATTAATCGGTTTGTTGTTGATTATTAAATAAATGCTATATTCAATGAAATATTCTATTGCTCAACCATTTATCTAATGGTATAATTTTTCATCTTTTACTGTTACTCACAAGATTGATCAAACATGAGTTTCTATTATTAATATCGGCTATTCTTTTCTATGCTCTCTTTAAACAACTAAAAATAAGAAGGCTATGTCTCGTCTTGTCTTGTCTTGTCATGTTTTGCTCTTTTTCTCTGTTTAGTTTCTTTTAGTTCTTTTTCTTCTTTCCTGTCAAGTACGATAGTATCGGGTTCTTTTCACATTGATACTGTCAATAGTATATATATGAATGACTAGCGAATATTAAAATATTCTTTTTACTAGACAATATGGCGATTCCACTTATCTTATTTCTTCTATTAATAAATTCAACTGAGTTTTTTTGTCAATTAATATTTACTAGTCTAACAATGCCCAATAAAGATAGTCATAGTTCTTCATCTTCTTCTTCGAGTCAACAACATTCTCAGTCTATGCCAAATTATTATTATCATCCGTATTATCACTTAGCGTTGAACGATTCTGATTCGATACCTGATGAACAACGTTTGATGGCGCAATTATTAAGAAATTATGATCCATCTGCACGGCCTGTATACAATGCATCAAACACTGTCAGTGTTGCATTTGGCATTGCTCTAACTCAATTAAGTGATATGGTATGTAATCATATTGATAATGATTGATAGATTCATGATTTGGAGCTCGATGAATCTTTTCATAGATTATGTAAATCTTGAAGAAGAAAAAGTGCACTGATGTGCAACAATAATATTTTAACATACAATATCTAATAGAATGCATTGTTTTCATTTTCATTTTTCTTCGATCGACATAGAAGGTCAATCCAAAAATTAGTCATTTTTAAAAAGCTCTCTTTGCTTGATTCATTATGTACAGAGAAATGTGCATTCATGCAAAAAGTAATCCGAAATAACTTCTTGAGTATTTCATTTTTTTAATGCTTATTTTCTAAATATACACATATTAATCTAAAAGCAAATGGGAAGTAAACAAGACTTGCATTCAGGGTTGCCATCTGATGAAGTCTAAAATGCGGAAAACTGATTTTAAAAAGCGGAAAATAGCGGAAAGAAAAACAGAAAAAGTGGAAAAAGCAAAAGCTGATATTGTTGTAGATGTGTAACACTTCTGAGAATATTAGGCATTCTTTCATATCTATTGGGTTTCTTTTTATTTCATCAAAGTTTCAAAACGTAGAAGACAATAATGAGTCACGGTATTTGTAAACAATAAGAATTGATTCAATAATATCAAATGTTATTCTGTACGTATGTTCGATATGCAACACGTTTTATACGAAAAAACGGAAAAAAGCGGAATATAAGTGAAGAAGCAGAAACCTCCACAAAAAGAGGAAGAGGTGGCAACCCTGCTTGCATTATATTATCGTTCTGATAAGATAAAATACTATGTTTA
Source organism: Rotaria magnacalcarata (assembly GCA_900239745.1). NCBI lineage: Eukaryota > Metazoa > Rotifera > Eurotatoria > Philodinida > Philodinidae > Rotaria > Rotaria magnacalcarata. The sequence continues at coordinate 30,518 of OENM01000154.1, read as the reverse complement.
GATAGTAAAAATTAAGATTTCAAAAGTTAATATAGTTGTTTTTATTCAAACGAAAAAACGAATTACTCTGACAATGAAGAGATACAATAAGTCAATGTTAACATTCAATTCAGCTTTCATGATAAAATTCTTTATTGAAAGTTATATATATATTTATACATGTATATTCGATCGTATGTTAGTATAAAATAGCCACTATATTAGTTTGAATGACAAGGAAAAAACCAATGCATTCATTTTGTTTATATTGATGTGTGAAATCAATTTTTCAAATAAAATGTTTGAGTAATTTTTCAATTATGTATAGTAACAAATAATTATCAATTTAGGATGAAAAAAATCAAGTATTAACCACAAATATATGGCTTGAACAAGTTAGTTAAACTGAAATTATATTAAAAATCAAATAATTCTAAGAAATTTCGTTTTATTTTCTTAAATAAAGGAATGGTTTGATGAACGTTTAGTATGGAATGCATCGGATTTTAATGGCTTAACAACTCTTCGATTACCATGTTCAAAAATTTGGTTACCCGATATTGTATTATATAATTCAGCTGATGATTATACACAAGGTTATTATCAAAGTAAAGCTATGGTAGAAAATACTGGACATGTTTTTTGGCCACCACCGGCTAAATTTCGATCATCGTGCAAAATTGATGTGACTTTTTTTCCATTTGATGGTATTCAATTTTTCTTTTTCTAACACAGTTTAGAGTCTTTAGTATTTTTACTTTTAAAGATCAATTATGCAAATTAAAATTTGGTTCATGGATATACGATGCAGCTCAAGTCAATTTAACAAAACGACGTGATAATGTTGATATGACAAATTATATTCGTTCAGGTGAATGGCATATTGTTCATATTGCTGTCAAGCGTAACGATGTTACTTATCCATGCTGTCCTGGAATTTATTATCCTGATGTAACGATATATGGTAAAAACAAATATGTTGATTTTGATTTTTATCTTAATTAAATAAATTTAGTTCATATTCGTCGTCGCGTTTTATATTATTTATTCAATATAATACTGCCTTGTATATGGCTTTCAATTCTTTCACTGCTCGGCTTTTGTCTTCCACCAGATTCCGGAGAGAAGATTACACTTGGTATAACTGTTCTTCTAGCTTTTTCTGTATTTATGTTATTAATTGCTGAATCAATGCCAGCAACAAGTGAAATGGTTCCACTAATTGAAATATATTTAACAATTGTTATGGCACTTACGTCTTTATCGATTATTCTTACAGTTTATGTACTTCAATTACATCATTCAGGTCCTGTGGTTATTCCAGTTCCACATTCATTTAAATATTCATTAGTTAGACGTGTAGCACCTGTAATTGGAATGAAAAGAATTGTTGAAATTTATGCACGTGAACATAATCTAACTGAAAAAGACCATGTTTATCGATGTTTTGCCCCAGTATCAACACAACCAACGAATACTTCAGCAATGAATCTTAAAAATAGAATAATCAATGAAAAGAAGAAAATTAGACATCAACAAAGTAATATATTCTTTAGTTTATTGACGAGTTCAACATTTTTTTCATTGCATAATAATCTCATCAAAATTGAAAAAGCAATAAGAATTATTTATGCAATATCTGATTAGACATCCTAGGAATCATTCATTCCTTTATTTACGCTTGAATCATTCATATTCTGTTAGATATATTCTGTATTCTGGTTGTATACAATTAATATATATATATATTGATGGCAAGAGAGAAAATACAGTTGACATTAATCTTTTTTGATATAGAAATAGAAAAATCGATTGCATTGATTTACTTTCAATCAATAACAAATTACTGCATTCATTGATAGTCACAAAAATCTAAAGCTAAAAGTGAATGGAGTAAACTAACACTTGTCGATTTTAGATACAATGAAATACATATATGTACATATATATTTACACAGCGTTCTTGTTTTTATGTTACACATGATGAATAATCATCGAAGCATTTTATTAAGTCTTAATCATTCTTCTTCATTACCTGTAATCAAAAGTAAAATAATCCTAAAAAGTTTTGTTTGTTGATCAATTTAATAAAAATAATCTAAACATGAATGATATTGAGGATGTGATTGATATTTTGAATGAAACGAAAATTAAGAAAGAATTTTGAGAATATTTCTAAAAAATGATACAATTTTTGTGTAATCTAATTTTTCACTTTAGAGGCTAATCATCGCAATGATCCTCATTATGATGGCGAAGAACGATATAATCGTCATGATAAGTATGATAATGATGAAGAAAGAACAACAAAAGAACTTTTAATAAATTTATCCACAAGGAATGGTGATATTCGTTCAGCATCGTTACCTAGTAAACGGCGTCATCATCAACGTCATCATCATTCTCGTTCTAGACGTATACCTCAAGTCGGTCTTATTCCTCAACAATATTATCCTGAGTCGACATTGAAATCATCATCAAATCTGACTAATTCTCGTTCGCCTCCCAATTTATTCAACTCGAATATGTATTTACTTGAAACACATTTAAAACATTTAATTAATAAGCAGAAACGTGAAGAAGATCGTAATGAAACAATTAACGAATGGAAATTAATGGCACTTATTATGGATAGATTGCTATTTTGGCTTTTCGCAATCTTTACTTTTTTGAGTACAATTTTATGTTTAATTATTATACCATTTTTGAAAAATGCTGGATATATACCAGTCCTATCAACAGATTTAGTTACGGAATACAAAGCAACAGCAACAGTAGCAAATGTCACTGAGGGACAGTTAAGGATAAATCTTACAGATGTATCGACAGTGGATACATAACAAATTAATTTGATTATTTTGTGTTTTTCTTTGTAAATAATTATTTATATAACAGAAGTTGAATTAATTAATTTGTTTGTTTGTATGATACATTTCATATGCTGAATGACACAAATGAATAATGAAGTACTTAAAAAAAGTGAATTGTATTATAATTCCTTTTTTGTGTACTCCAAAAAAATGAGTACACTCTAGATTCGGTCAGTGTGTCCGGCCGTTAACACGATAACTTTTGAAAGCCTCATCCAATTGTCATGAAATTTTGTACACATAATGATCTCATTAATATCTCAGTCGAGTTCGAAGATGAGAAGGATCCGTCAAGAAATGGCTGAGTTATCGAAAAAATTGTCATTTTTGACTATACCACCCCTGAGGGGGAGTACAGGGATTTTTCAAAACAAAAATTTCTCTCAGAATTATCCACAACATATATAAATCGACTCAGTTTTTAACGCTGATTCCGAATCTGATATTAGTTTTGAACTAAATCGTAGCTTTCTAACGAAACATCGCCTGAAAAAGGTCTCAAAATGCACAAAAACTGAATTCAGAACCGAAATTGCCTAGTTTCTCATGATAATTTTGGTGTTCAGACATTCTAGAATGACTCACATATCCCATGCACTTTTTCCAGTACACATAACTCTCGGATGAAATCCGAAGTTTCCACATTTATTTTCCATTAATTTCTATTAACAGCAACAACATAATCTGTATGAGTCGGCTAGAGTCTCAATGCGGACAACACGAAATCAGACTACTGTTTACACCTTGACAGATTCTTGAAGGCCCGTATAAAACATAATAGAGATTCATAGACGTATATTCACTTCGAAAAATCATATATAATATATATTGTCTGTATCTAATCTGATCTAAGTATATATTAAAAAAGCATTTTGTATAAGTGTACTGGATCAAATATACAAATTTTGAATTATTTTGTAATTCATTTATGTCATGAACTCGAAAAGGAAGAATGAGAAAACAAAATTTATCTCGACAAATACCAGTTCTTTGTTTGTTAATTGAATTCATAATTGAAAATTTTTCTTTGAAGGTATTAACTTTACAACAAAAACGAACATAATCTCTATTACAAGCTAGAAAAAAAACCTAGATATTACGCTATTACAACTGTTGAGCTTAAAGTAATCCTTTTAATTATTTATTTTTCTATTAGATTTTATTTCTCTTGCATTTAGTTTTATGATCTTCGTCAAGTCAAATGAAATTAATTAAAATTATCTTTTATATTCTTGTATATTTTATGATTAGAATAGTGTTCAATTTGGAAATAATTTGTTGTTTATCAATTCAATATTTTTCAAATAAGTGAAAAAAGTCAAAATCGAACGATTTGTTCATGGTTGTCTTTGAAAATTTACATACAAAGTGTTTTGATAACGATGAAAATTATCTGATCTATAGAACATGGTACCATTTAAAAGAATCATATCATGGTAAAAAAAGGACAAAGTTTTGTTGTTTTCTATTCATTTCATTATTTATCATGTAAAGCATTCATGTTTGAAAAGAATCATCTTTGTTAAATAGGCAATCGAGCAATAATATTAATATTATTGAACGTCAATTATCGTGAAAATAATAAAATTAAGAATAGCAAATACTATTTGCTGCTGTCGTTTATTTTTATTTTTTCTCACATAACGTGACACTTCTCAATGTACGATTTTATTGAAAACAAGCTACAAGATAAAGAAGTTCGATTGTTTATTGAAGAACAGAAAAACGTTCGTTCTTTTGTCTATCGTAAATGTACTTGCTTGTAAATTATTCATCAACATAACATGCACACGATTCAAAATTGCAATAAAATTAGTTTTCAGCGATATTTATATGTTGGTTGGATAGAACGTAACGTGTCACCTAGAAAAAAAATTAGCTTTCCTAGATTACACATTATGATCTATCCAACCAATATATAAATATCACTGAAAACAAAGTTTGCTATAATTTTGAATTGCAATCAGTATTTTTCTTGAAAACTAAGGATTACAAAGAACTCAAACATATTTGAAAATATTCATGAAAAAGTATTTAGTGAATTAAATAATAACTTAACGTACGAATTCAACGATACTCATATTCGCAAATAATCTCTGAGTTGATTGAATCTGTATCTATGAATAAATCTTTGAATGACTTTGAAATTTGCTTTTATTTATTTTACATCCATAGATTCATAATTTTCAATCGATAATTTTGATGAAATTCTTTTATTCTCTAATCATTTTTGTTCAAGGTTTTCGAACATATATACAGTAGAATACATTAAATTTTATTGGATGCTCTCAAGATTAATCTTTATTTAAATCTCTCATACAATATCATAGACGAACGGTCACCGACAAGATGTATTTCGTATCGGATTCTATACGTTTTTCAAGTTTTCTGAGACATTTGAATGCTAATTTGAACATAATAGTGGATTAGAACAACACATTTCAGTATCTGATCATGATTTTTATTGAAAGATTTTAACACTGATCTCATTATAGATATTATTTGCAATTGTATTATCATTAATAAGTGGAAATTAATATTCGTAATACATGATGAACGTTCAGGTTGACTTTTAGAGATCGATGAATTCATTGTCTATCACTTAATTCTTTTTAATTTTATCATAACGAAATGCAACAGGCTAAAATATTGTCTAGCAACAAAATATACGATAGCAGTGAAGACATGTATTCGACAATTGCAAAGATAAAAAGAAACCTGAGTAGATTTTGAGAATTTTAATAATTTTAGATCGTTTTTGTTTTGAGTTATGTCATAGTCTGTTACTTCAAAACTCTAGCCCACAAAGTTACAATACCATCTGTGTGTTTATCTAATTTCATAATTAATACTTTTCTGTTCTGTTCTTTACTTAGGCAAATTTAAACATGTTACATATAATAAATAAAAACTGTCAAAAAGCGTACAATGATAAAAATTGGAAGAATATTAATATGACAAATTATTTTGAACATATTGATAAAATACATGATAAATAAAGAAAAACTCAATGACACTCATAATTGTAAATATAAATATTTATATTTATATAAAATATTTTACTAGAGCCAATACTATTTATTTTTATTGGAAACAAAAGCACATAACAGTCTAATAGAATATCTTTAATTAAAACGATTCCCTGTAAAGCATAATTAGTAGTTCTACCTAGAAAATTAGCCATATTCACATACAATAAGAACAATGAGAATACTTCTTTTTCAACGAAACAGCTTTCATTTTCATTAGTTTAATTAATGAATAATTCAACAGATAAAAGACAAAGTCTAAGATAAGTTCATTAACAGATTTCAAAACAATGTTAATATGAAAATGTTTCAAGCGATTGTTCTTTTGATGTAATATTTTCAAAATATTTTCAAAAACACGAAGTAAAATAGTTGAAATGTAACACTCTTATATTAATAGTCTGAAGTATTGTACAATTGTTGAAATCGTATTTATTCAAACATTGCACAGATTATTTTCATCTATTTCTTTTTTGATTTGAAAATATTACATAGTTTTTTACGTCTATTACAGTAAACTTTTTTCATTTCAATCAACTACATCCTACAATGAGGCGCATAAAACATAGATTTTCTCTATAAATCAAAAAACAACTTGATGAATGATATTATTTAAATTTTTTTATCCGTAGTAACTGAATATAAGCCATACTAAAAAATCCTACGGCTATTAAGAATATCGCCAAAATATTTAGCCATAGGTCCCAAGTTGTTGCGTAGGAAATATGACGCCGGAATAAAATATCTTCACCTTTGATTAAACATGTATCAATCTCAGATGAATAACATAAAGTTAAATTTCTAAATTCATTGATTGCTAATACATTGGACGAATAACGAAAAACACTTATCCATCGTATCCATCGAAGAAACTCAACGATACTTGTTAGGTCAATAAGAAATCCACTAAAAAGCATCATAGTGACATAACCACATATGATCATAACAAGAGCAACACCTAAACGACGCAAACTAATAATTCATATCAATAAAAATGAAAAATTTTTACCTAAAGTTGAAGTACTAGCAGCAACACAGTAACACATTGCTGAACCAAATATTTTTGCCATAAGATTCGTTATGAGAAAAATGAAAAAATGGTGAATTGATTGACGAAGACCCGTCAAGAAAAAAGTTATGATTGTATAGATCATAGAAGGAATAATATGAACCAAAGGAAGATCAACAATTAATTTAGCAAGAAAAAAACTTGACACTCGATAGTAACCACTGACATTTTCCTAGAATATATAAAATGTATTTCAATGAATTTAACAAATAATATTTTCGTTATATATATAAATCAAAGATTTTACATGAATAAAAAGTGCTCGTTCTTTGATTAATGGTTCTAAAGCACTCGTTGCACCAAGTACTTGACAAGATATAATAAAGAAAATAGCTCCAAAACGATTGTATACACCTGGTTCAACCGTTTTTTCTAATTTATTAAAGATTAAACCTGTAAATAAGCCATATATAATAACACTGATAATTTGTGATGTAACTAATGCCGGATTTCTTAAAACATTACAAAGTGTTCGTTGTGCAACGCAACGAAATTCACTTGGATAAGGTCGAGAAACATCATATTTTAACATGTAGTCATCGCTATCTTTACTTTGATGAATTTCATTTTTTATCATTTTGGAATTATAGGAATACATTGTGGAATGGAGATATGCTGTTTGAAGTGTCATAGAAGAAGAATTATTCGATTTAATCAGTATATCAAGAACAAAATCTGCTGGATTATCATGTTCTTCACAGTTAAAAGCGTTCGAAGCAAAATAAGGTAAAACCTCAGTAGATGGACCTAAATAGATATTATGACCAGCAGACAGAAAAAGAACAGTATCAAATAATTTGAATATTGAATAACGTGGTTGATGAATAGAAAAAATAATTGTACCTAAGCCAAAGAGACAAAAATAACTTATCATTATTCCAAAATAAAAATAGTCTTATATGACGTACGTCCTTGTCTAGATAATTTATGTAAACAAGTCATAACATTTTGTGCTGTACATGCGTCAAGTCCTAATAAAAAGAAAAATCAATTTGTTTTAGCATTAGGAAATAATGAATCGAATTATTCACCTGTAGTTGGTTCATCTAAGAAAAGAACATTGGGAGAAAGGACTAACTCCATTCCAATACTTGTTCTTTTTTTCTCTCCACCTGATACACCTCTGACAAAGTCAGTTCCAATAAGAGTATCAGCACATGAGTGAAGATCTAAATCATGAATAATTTGATTGACTCGATCAATTCGTTCATTGGCTTTTATTGATGATGGTAAACGAACATTTGCTGAAAATAAAAGATTTTCGCGGACGGTCAATGTTTCACTGATGATATCTTTAAATAAGCAAGGAGAAAGAAAATATAAGAAAATAAAAATTTCCTACCATCCTGAGTAACATAACCAATAATATATTTAAAATAAGAAGGACGAGGTTGTCCGGATACAAGAACATTTCCCGATAATCCTCGACTACCCTTTCGATCTGCGAGAATATCAAGTAGAGTTGACTTACCGCAACCTGTTGGTCCTGTCAATAAAAACAAAATTGAAATAGAAGAATCATTATAAGTTGAATCGAATTCCATAGTAATGACAAAAAATTATTATTCTTCATTGTCGACGTAAAAAAATTACTCTTATACTAATCAATACGTTTTGAAGGATACATTAGGTTTTTTATAAATCAATATTTATTATACCTAATAAAGCATTCATTCCAGGAGTAAAAACGCCCGAAACATTAGTAAGGATTTGTTTTTTTGGTATCGGTTTCCAACATGGAAATATTTCTGCTGTCCATCCAGTATTTAATGCACTTTTGATTGCTTTGTCACCAATCGTATAATTAATATTATCAAATGATATTGTTACTGATTTGAAGTCATTGTTGTTAGATAAATTTTCAATTGGATTTTTTACTTGTTTAGTACTCACAACTAAATTGTATTGATGATGATCAACATTTGAATCTAATAGTGTAGATTCAATAATAACACTATTATTATGAACAGGTAGTTTTGTTTGAAGTAAAGGAAAGACAATATTTTCTTGTTCATCATTTACTATCATCAGTCTGGTCATCTTTTCACTCATTATTTTTATCTAAAATTGAACAGCTTATTGTTTGATGAAGAACAAAATGTACGAACTATGACGTACAGCTATGTTATCAAAACTGCTTCATTTGACATATATCGATACGATATCGTTAACTCCTGGTTTTAAAAGTAAATTGTCGAGACAAGAAATAAAAAACTTGTTTGATTTATTTTCAATTTTAATTCATGTTAAATTCAAGCAAAAAAGAACTTTTCTGTATGAAGCAAAAAGAAAAGAAGCATAAGTTTAGAATGATTGATCACTGTCAACATGGATTTAAGTATATTAATCAATTAATCTGATCGATAAGAAAATATGTTTACTATGAATTCTACAGAAATATACATGAAGTCATATGTAAATGCTAGAACAGTTTCATTCTTTCGTAATTTTTTATTCTTTTTCTATCGAGATTTGAGATAAAAGTAGAAGTTTTTCATAATCAAATAACATTTAATATACAATATAAAGAATACAATAAAATAGACACTGATAGCATTCAATTTTTTTCTCATGTTCTTGTTTTGTTTATATCCTAATCAAGAAAAAAGACATCAGCATCTTTCAAACACTTTATACAATTGTTGTACTTCAGTTAATTTAACAAATGCTTGTCGTAAATGTTTCGATGGAACAAGCATGGTTTTAAATGCATGATAAAGTAAATGTTCAATAGCCCAATGCTGTTTTTCTTCTGTATCACCGTCTTCTTGTGAATAGATGTTCATTCGGTATGAATAAAATTTAGAAATTTCATCAGCAAAAGTTCGAAAACATTCGCGTTCATCTGTCCAATTAACTTCTTTACTTAAACGAAGGAGATATTGTGGTAAATAATCAAGATTAGGTACATATGTATCGAGTAGAATAGGAAGAGTTTCTAAATGTATTGGATCTGTTGATGATATAACAAATGAAAAATAATCTTCAAGCATTTCACGACGTTCTTTTAAAATATCAATCACATATTCGATAACTTCTTCGTTATCTGTTTCAAAACGTAGAAGTTCCTTTGAAAAAATTAACCTTTTTTTCAACAAAACAGAAAACAAACGATAATAAAAATTACCTCAATAGACGGTGGCTCAGGTTCCAATCGAATAGTTCCCATATTTCCAAAATGATAAATACATAATTGATAAAATAATTCTTGAGATAAATGTCGTGTATGAACTAAATATAACTGAGTATCATGCTGAATAAGTGATGATTGCCCATCGACGGTGCCAACGTAGACAAAATTCCGTATTATATTTAATAGATCTGTATCACATTCATCACTAATTGATTGACGTAATATTTCAAGTGATGTTAATTTTACATTACGCGGAAAAACAATTGAAGCTAATGGAGATATAGTTGCTGAGGATAATGTTGACTTTTTTGGAATTGATATTGAATTATTATGATAACGATGTTTATCTAATTTTTGATCACGACTAGATGTACGAACAGTACGTGATGGATCAGAATTAACATTTGATTTCTTCGCAGTCGTCGAGTTGACTGTATTAGACGATATTTTCTTTGATACAGTTTCAGTTTCCATGGAATCTTTAGGAGTTGGAGGCACTAAAGTCATTGAAGTAGGTGTCTTAAAAAAAACAGATAATTTGACTTAAATCGTATCATTCAAGTTAAATATAATGTGTGCCTTCATAAAAATCAATACATTCGAAGACAAATGTAAAAATTTTGTTTTTTTTCCTTTCGATTTGATTTCGATCACGTTTTTAATAGGATATTTAGGGAACAATTAAATCTTATTGAATATAATTATCTTAATTAATAGTGACTAAATCAACAACAAATTTCTAATCTCTCCATTGAAATGTTGAGATAAAGAAAAAGATAAATGCGGAAACATCGGATTTGCATCCGATCGTTATGTGTACTTCAAAAACTGAGTTGAGTTATATATATTGTAAATAATTCTGAGAAAAGATTTTTTTGAAAAAATTCCTGTACCCCCCCCCCTCCCTCAGGGATGAACTGGTCAATAATGACAATTTTTTCAATAACTCAATCATTTCTTGACGGATCGTTCTCATCTTTGAACTCGACTGAGATATTGATGAGATCATTCTGTGTACAAAATTTCAAGACAATTGTATGAGACTTTCAAAAGTTATCGTGTTAACGGTCGGACATACTAACCGATTCTAGAGTGTACTCACGTTTTGAGTACACATAAAAGAACTGATGAAGTTTTAAACAGAAATCGATTGTTGATTTTTTCAAATTACATACAATTGAATTACAAAAGTTGTTTCTTGAACGTATGATAAACTTATGATTTCAGATTAACATTGAAAGCTGTTCTTTACATAAAACACAATGACGTCGTATGCTTAGTCATATTCTTACGAAAACGTTATTGTTGTTTTTACTGTTTCTCATACTATATTATGACTATTATAAACTGTTTTTGTTTTGTATTAGTTTGATTATAGGTGATAATGGATATGCTGATAAACTATAAATAGATAAACTAACCATATGAAATGTTAATTGAGTTGTAGTTGTTGTTTGTTTTGCTGATTTTTCAACAATAATATGTTCAATAGCTTGTACAATGTGAACAATAACTGGATCAGCATGTAAAAATCGTACTTCATTTTTACTTGGATGTATATTAACATCTAATGTTGTTGGATCCATTATTAGATCGAGATATACAAATGGAGATGTTTGTTTATTAACTAGAACAGCATACATTTGTTGAATCGATTTTTTTAATGGTTGACAATCAACTAAGCGTCCGTTTATAAAAAGAATAAAAGTCATTGAATTTGGTGTCGTTTTCGACGAACACTAAACATTAAAAATAAATAAACATTTTAATTTTAATAAGACTTTTTTTCTTTTCAAACGAAAACAAAACTAACCGAATATTGAGTTCCAGTAAAACAAGCTTTACATTGAAATTTATAAGGTGTATCATCAGTATTAATCATTGTTTCATACATATCTTTTACCATATCAGCACCATATAACATTTTCATATTATGTAAAATAGTTATCGTTTCTTTTCCATCTGTGTGAATATCAGGTTCGATTTGTGTATCCCGTTTAAGCGTAAAAGAAACATGAGTATTACGTAGTGCCATTTTCATTACACAGTCAACCATTCTTGTATATTCTTCAGATGCTGATTTCATCATTTTTAACCGTATTGGATTATTACAAAAAAGATCTTCTATTATAATTAATGTACCATTCGTACCTAAATAAACAAAAATAATAAAATGATTTCTTATAGTTTTTAATTATTGTTCATTTGTAAAGTTAGACAAACGATTTTATTCAACTTTTTATTTTTTGTTTCAATGAATAATTATGATTGATATTAGTTCATATTTAGATATTGATAATTGCAATTCTAACTAGTATTCGAAGATCTTGAAGGGTTATAATACTTACTTTTATTTTACAAGATATCTAACGATTCATCAGTGTTATATTAGATTTATTAAATCTTAATGATAAAAATTGACTCTAAAAATTAGCACTCCTAAGCCAATGATCGAATTAACTATTAGATATTCTAGTAGAAAAATATAAGTGGAGAAAAACTAAACGATTCATGTATGTTTCAATATATCGAATTCGTAAGAAACACAAGAATTTATTCATTTGGAAAGTTATTCTAAAATGTAAGTTTAGAATAGTATTAGGAAAAGTTTGAAAAAAATTCTTTTTAAATTCTTTTCTAACCTGCACAAGGTTTAATGGATGTTGATGGTCGAATCTTTTCATCTTCGTATTCACAAACATAAGCGCATGGGCTTTCACGTATTTTGCTAATAATTTTTACATGTCCAGCATAACTCAATGAAGCTAAAGCTTCGCCACGAAAACCATACGTATTTAAATGATATAAATCATCGAAGTTTTTTAATTTGGACGTCGCAAAGCGTTCGCAAACAAGTGGCAAATCAACTTTACTTATTCCACATCCATCATCTCGAATTTCAATAGATTTTAAACCTCCTTGTTTAACATGAATTTGTATTATGCGTGCACCAGCATCTAAACTATTCTCTAGAAGTTCTTTTATTGCTGCACACGGTCTTACAACAATTTCTCCAGCAGCTATACGATTAACAACTGCTTCATCAAGTTTTTGAATTTTTCTATTCATCTAAAACAAAGCAAACGAAAAACATAGTATAACAAATGAAAATCTCGTTTTCTTTTTCTATTTATTTAATTTGTTTAATATAATTTCTATTATCTTCGTTTTCTTCAGTTAAACATTTAACGAGCCAAGTAACGCAGGCTTGCGCTTTTGGTTGATTAAGATCAATTTGTGTCATTGAAAGAATTGATTCGATTGTACCTGCTGTTTGTCGAACTTGATTTTGACAATTAACATGTTTATAACATAATGTGGCTAATAGAAGAAGAAGATCAGCAAATAAATCAAATGTCGGTAGTGGATGTTCGTTCGGAATATCAATATATAAACGATACCATTCATGTTCAGATTTTGAACGACGTCGATGAACTTCACAAATGAGTTTTGAAACAAGAAAAACAATAGTTAACCGATAACGATTATCATCCAATAAATCGTTTTGATGTATATAATAATTATTTATTAATTGTATCAAACGACGAAATAAACGAAGAGTTAATGTAGAATAATTGTTTGGATTAATAATGGATATTAATGAACAAGAAAATAATATATGAAGATCATCAGGATAATTAGTTGAAGATGAAAATAAATGAAAAAGAGATAATTCACTTATACAATGATTAGGAGTTAAATTCATAGCGTAGAGCGATAATGTTGAATGTAACTCATCGAAAGTTGATACTTGATTTAAACTAAAAACAAAAAACAATTATTAAAGATTACGAAAATATCTATTATTTTGAAACTTTTCTAATCGATATATGCATATTGGATGATTTTCTTTATCATAATCGGTCCATAGTAATTTTTAATAAAACTTCAAATAAATTTCATAACCTTTAAATGTTCTCATTTATATAATTAAGGGAGTTTTTCGTAATCTCATTTCATTTAATCTAGTATGCATTACAGATCAAACTTAACTGAAGAGAAAATAAAACAATGATACACTCAATCAATATTCATTTCGAGCATTTTCAGATAGTCTTTCTTTTCTCCTCATTCAATGTTCGATCGATCATATAGCTAAAAGTTTCCATACTAAATCAAGATTTTGAAATAAAATAGAATTTTCTCTAATTTTTACATTTGACTTAACTATGGATGATAGATTATATTTCAATAACTAATGAAATCTTTACTTTGAAAACCGCATATAATAATTCAAATAAAAAAATCTAGCTACATGAAAATATGTTTGATTGAACAAGATAATAACAAAAAAAATCTATAAACTCTTGATTACCTCTTATTTCATTCAATAAAAACTTACTCAATTTTTTCGATTGTAATTGAAGATAATTCTTCAAAATTTTGTTTCATTGCTTCAATATTAAAAATATCATCTTGTCTATGTGTATCAATAGCATGCAAAATTTCATTTGTATATTTTTTTTCTAAATAATATTTTCTTAACCATTGAGTATCTTTTTCGATAAGAAATTTTGTTAATTGATCTATCCATTGATTATCTTCTTCATCGTCTTCATTTCTATATAAGCCATCAATAATTAAATCATATCTTTGGTTAGTTGATGTATTCATTTCTAGATATGCACATATAATACATGCAATCACATTTCTATTATTATTTGGTAAAAGAATCAATGCACATAAATAAGCGATATCACGAAAATCGTTCGGTAATAATTGATTAATATTATGTAAATATTGAAGAAAATGTTTAGTTAATTGTTCGAATTTTGAATTAAGACATTGTTTTACGTTAAATATTAATAGATCAATTTCACATTCATTTAATGATGATGATCGTGGTCTACCATATAAATTTCGTTGAATAGCAAATCCTTCAATAGATATGGGTTGATGAAGAAAATGATTTGCAATATGACAAAATGTCGCATCAGATATAATAGAATGAGATTTTTCTTTAAGAAGATTTGCTAGGCGATGCGGATCATTCAATAATGCGATATATTCATCCGACGAACACATCTACAATACAATAATGATTACTTAATTAAAACAGAATAAGTTTATGTTTGAGAATGCACGAAAAATAATCTTTTGTTAAATACAATCTTAGGGAAGTATTGAACTATCTGGAAAAATATGTGAATCATTGTCATAGCTTTAAATCAATGACATAACATGGCATCATAATATAAAGAATACTTCATTAGAGACTTTTTGGATGACTAAATGAAAGAATCATGAAGTAATATATCCCAAATAAGATATCTCCATGCGATTAGTAACAGTAATTCTATCATCTTTCAAATTTCAAGTGCTGCTCATGGGTTACGTTAATAGATTTTTATATTATGTAATTTCTTTGATGTTACGCAATAACATCAACATCATCTTTTTTGTCATCATCACTTACTACTTTTGACAAAATTAAAATGTCTAGAATTAAATAAATAATGTTTATTGAATATTAAATATTGAAGAGGAAGCAAAAGTAAATATTTATTATATTGAAAGTCGTCTTTATTTTTTGCCACCATTAGTATTAAACACTTTGCTTGATATTTGTCGAATGAATTCTCCTGGCAATGACCAGAGTCCAAGTAAAAGAAAGACAATAAAAATAAATATTATGAGACTAATAATTATTGTCCATTTAAAATTAAGCCAAATAACATATCGAAATGTTTTCCATGGTGATGTAAACCATAGAAATGAGGTTTTCGGACGACTGAAACACAAAAAGAGAATTAATTTTTTAAATTAATAAATTAAATAAAACAAACTTAGGTTCATCAAGTGGTTGTGGTCCTTCGCGTGCTTTTCCAACAAGAGTTTTTTCAGCTTCTTCAGCTGTAAGAAGAGTAAATTCAGCTTCAACTTTACCCTATTAGCATAAAAATATAACCGATTTTAATTAATTTTTTAGCTCTATCTAACTCCTAATAAAGTTGTGTCACGAATTTCGCCAGCTTTCAATGGAGCAATCATTGGCCACCAACCTGAATAAATCAATAGTAAAAAATTATTTTTATGAATAAAACTTTACCAGCAATCCGTTTGTTTACAAATAAATTTAATGCTCGCTGTCTTGAATCAAGTAGAATATCAGCTTTGCATTTATTCGATGTTTTGGCACCGATTGGTAAATGCGTCATATTGAGAATACATTCTCCTAAAATCAATTGAAATTTATGGATGCTAAATCAAAAATATTGAAAACAAACCAAGAAAATCATCGGCTGAAAAGAGATCGGCATCATACACTCGAATAACAATTCTTGGTGGAAGTTTTTTCACTGTATTTCCAATTTGAAAAACAGAATCTTTTTTTTCATGAACGATTTTTTCTTCAATATCTATATAATTAAAATCAAAAATAAATCGCCAATTAAAATTGCCTTCGCCTGTTAATGATCTATGAGGAAAAACAAAAAAAAACAAAGAGATTTATAATAAAAAAAAAACATTATCGTTCAATTTTCAAACTGACCGATAATGAACATCTGTTTGTTGTCCATCATCTTTTTCTCCTAAAACCCATGCTTTTACATAAATATCCGATGTTTTTTCTCCTGTAACAAAATTTTCATCATTTAATTCAACATCTGTTGTATTCCAAATAGTTAAACGTAATTGAAACGGCATTGGTTTCAATGGTGTTATATCAACTGGTGCACTTGATGGTGGTCGAGACATTGAGAATATATCTAACCACATCTCTAATTTTCCTTGTTCAATATCAGGGAAATTCGGATTGAAAATTGATCGACATTCAATATGTTCAGATACTAGAGCACCTTCCTAAATTGATTTCCATGCAAAAACAAAACTCACAACTATGCTAAATAAGAAAAATTTTCTTTACTGGATTAATTTTTCTTCCCCATGCATGAAGTGCAGCTAATGCAGTGTTTTGTCGGATATATTCTTCAGGTGATTCATGATAAACTTTACGATGTGACATCTCATTTGATGTTCCACGTGTAACGAACTCGATACATTCAGGATCACAATTGAAGCGTATATCACGAATAGCTAATGAACGAAAATCTGTTGAATAAACTGGTAAATTTAAATTTGTTGCTCGACATAGTTCCGTTAAAATAATTAGTGGTTTTTTTGTATCCCGCCAAACATTATAGCCAGCACTAAATCGAAACGATATGAACAAAAAATGTCAAAAAATGTCAATACATTTTAATAATTATTTGATTGATCAATTAACCTGTCGTATCGTTTTTGTAAACCACATGTTGCTCTATGACATGAAAACCAACGATTTTCGATATCAATACTTGTTTCAGCAACGCTATCATTTGAACTAGCTAAATCCCAGTCCCAAACTTGGACACGTAATATTGTTTGTTGAGGTATTGTAACTTCGAATTCATAAGATCTATTAGAATGAGTTTTTAGATTAGTTCATTGTTAGTTTGTTTTTCTTAGTTACTTTCCAAAAACAGGCTCTAATGTATTATAAAGTCTTGAATTAACATCATCGATAATAATGTCGCTATTCAGTAAAATTTTGATATATGGATCAGCTTTACCTGATGCATCCCAAGCACGAAATAAGAATGCTTTAATAATATATAATCGACATTTAAGTGTAATTGGATTTTGATTAAAATCAAATTGTAACATTTGTTGATTTGTTCGAATACCTGAATAGATTTTTTTATTTCTTTCTACTTCGATTGGAGCATTGAGTAAAATTGGATTAACATATATTCTAGGAATTTTATTTAAATTAGTTAAAACTCTACGATGCAACTCATCTGATGTAACTTGACGAATACGAAGTTTTCCCTAAATAACAAATAAATATCGAATGAATAAACATGAGAAAGTAAAAATGAACTCACCTTAAATTTTGCATAAACACGATTTTCATCACCTATTTCATCTGAACGATTTGTACCTTTTCCTTTGTACCTTGAAATATAATATGAAATAAAATAAGAATATTTCTCAATTTCTCATAATAATAATAATAAAACTTACAAAGGAAATTTATCAAGACAATCATTAAATCCTTCATAATCATAAACATTTTCTAATTCCGTTTCAATAATCTATTAATAAAAGAAATATCAATAAAATTTTGTTAACTAATTAGTCAGTAATGCTTTAAGCAATAAAACTAAAACTAAAAATCAAAATAAAACAAAATATTACTTATTAATCATGGTTCTCATCAAATAAAATATCAATCTATTCCTAGAATTGTATCTGTGATAACGACACGTTCAAATAAATTTCATAAATCAAGAAAAAAAAGTCATGAAAATTTTCATGTGTTTTCCTTGAAAATATTGTTAGGTTAAAAATTGCAATTAGTTGTTCAGTTTAAAAGCAAAATTCTATCTAGGAAACATTCACTTTCATGATAAATATTGTTTTATTATTTATAGTTTTTTCTTACATCGAATGTTTGTAATAATGTTAATTGTTTAAGATGATCGATTTCAATAATATCTAAACTTTCATCAATAGCTGATTTTGACTGAAATTGAAAAAGCTTAAATCTTAACTAAAAGCAAAATATCACGATAAAATTATCACATTACTTTTGTGCGTTCTGCAAGATTTTCAATTCCGTGGATGGCTAAATCTTTTAATTCTTTACGAGCTTTTCCAGCACGCATAAATGCTTTTTTAGCTTTACTCCAAAATGTGAAACGTTGTTTAAGAACAACTTCTAAAATACAAAAAAAAACAGACCAGTGTCTCGAAAGAAAAATTACAAAGAAATTTCTACTGACTTGATTTATCTTCAAAAAAATCGGCATAAACATTATAACTATTTTGAAGTTCATCATCTAAATCGATTCTTGTTTTTTTCTCTAATCTCTATGATGATTAAAAAAGAATAAGTGATCTTCGAGAAATTTAAAAAACAGAATGAAGAATACAAGTTTTGCTTTTGATGCATAATATTTACTCCACCATGTAGCAGCCTTTTCCATTGAATTTTGTTTTAATTTATCTAAAGCTATTAAATATTAATGATTTTACTATTAGCTATTTACAACTGTCACACCTGAATCATTTGTATATTTTGTCATTTCTCTAGATATTTCATCAATTTCATTCTAAAAAAAAGATAATTTTGTATAAAATAATCGTCTAATAGAATGATCTCTATTGTGTTTCTTACCTCTTTTTCTTGTTCCAATGAATCAGCATTAATTGTTGTTTGTTGACTTTCATCAAGCGTTTTTGTTTGACCTGCTTCATTTTCGAAGATTGTTAATTTTTTCTTTCCTATTTCATTATCTTTACTTGCTAAGGCGGCTAAAAAGTAAAAAAACTGATTTTGTTATGTATTTTGCAAAGCATGGATAGAAAAACAATAAAAAAAGCAATACTAAACTAGTCCATGAATTATTGAACTTGCAAATGAAAAAGAAACTATTCTAATTAACAACTTTTGTAATAGACGTGACAACAACTTATCTATTGTGTTACTTTTGTTCCGAATTCGAAGTATTTATGATTCTTTTCCAATTATTAATTTACTCATAATTACTTCATTTAGATGAAGACTAATGAAATTTTCTATTGTACCTAAAATTGATATTGTGTTTCATTTCGAATTTCTTATCTATGTAACACTATCATGAAAGATAGACGGAACTAAATCGTTTAGTTTACCCTCGTAAGCATCAATAACCGATCGCCGAACACGATTGAATTCATATGGAAGTCTTTTTGAAAGTTCATTGATAGCATCAGCCGCTATTTCGTTGTTTGGTGACGAAAGAAATTTTGTTTTTTCAAGATATTTTTGTAAATCAGTTACGACCAGATTACCTAGGGGCTCTTTCATTCCAAAAAGGCAATGTTGCACACAACATATACTTAAATGTGGCCAAAAATTATTATCTTCGGGTAAATTCTACGAAACAAACAATAAGTATAATAAGAACGAAAAAGCATTGATCTTTCAGCTTACAACTGTAATTTTGTACTTGTCTGCGTCGGTATATGTTGGTTCAAAGTTTGGATTTTTTTGTACGTCTTTTATGATTTTAGTTATGCGTGCACCAGCACATTCAATAGATACTTCAGCTTGTTGAATTGATTGAAAGTTAATTGGACGACATTCACGTAAACCCCAAAACATAACCTTATTTATGAAAATTATATTTATATAGAAAAACAACTCAAATGTAAGATTACTTCTATTTCATAGGCTTTTAAATCAGGCATAATTATATAGGGAATATCATAAATTTTATTTTTCATCAACTTAGTTATATGTAAATTGGGTGGAAAATTTTCCGGTATAATGGAAATTTCTTCAAGATCATATGTTGATTCGACTTTTAGAGTTTCCTATTTAAGCAAAAAATGAAGTTATTTTTTTCAAAATAAGAAATCGTGTTACCGGATTAACTTCATTTAGTTCAAATACTGCTAAGAGTTCTCCAGCTCTTTGCTCACCAAATTTAAATTCGTACCACTGAAATAATGGTCTATTAGATGATATTTCTTCATTAAATAGATCAAGTTTAGCTGTTGTCGAAAAACGTCCTATGAGATCTGGACCATCGCCAGCCTAAATAAACGAAAATAATGTTTTATTAGGACTATTATTGAGGATTCTAAACTAAATGATCTTTAGCTTTCAAGAATAGAAGGTCATATTAAGAATAATGTTCGAAAGAAACCTGTTAAGCATATATAGTATTGATTCAATTTTACTTTTTTCAATAGGCGAAATACGAAAAAGAAAAAAAGAGTATTTTATTAATTAACAATTTTGAAGTATTAATCTTTTAATATTGCAAAAGTCAAAATATCAATATGACAAACGTATAAAAATATTCAATAAAATATCTTCACATTGATGTAATTATTTATGAAAAAAATATTAAATGGTCCTATGAATTATTGATTGAAGCTATTCTTTCAGTAATAATTCGGGTTTATCGATCTGATATACTATTGACTTCCAACTGATTCAAAATGGAGCAATGCTTTCTTTGTAACTCCGCACATTTTTTGAAGATAGCTAAAATAAATTTTCGAGATATGTTATATTCAACTTTGATTGTAAAACTTTTGAAGTAGCATTCATGAAATATAATACATTAAAATCTAGTGTAAAGATCGATAATATAGAAATTCTCATAGTGTGTCCACGACTTTATCTCAAAAAGCTTGTTAGCGCAGCCCCTTTGGGGTTAAAATGTGGAACTCACATATATCCCTTCGGCTTACTAAAATAATTCATCTGAAAAATCTACCCTGATTTCCAAAACCTATAATTAGATCATTGCCTATTTGCACTTATGTCTGTAATTGAGTATTAATTGTTAACTCGTATATTTAATAATGGCAGAGACTAGTTACTATGGTCTATAATGGTACCCTAGGCTAGTTACTATGGTCTGTAATGGGCAAGCATAGCTTTTTCGTGTAGTCTGTAATTAAAAAGGGAAGAAATAGCAGCCTAATTAGTCAAGCTTCTAATTAGCACAATTTTAAACTCATTAATGTCTGTAATGGGGAGGGGGGAGCCGCAAAAATCTCGCCTTTAAACTTACACTCACCATTTTCTTCGAAAATATATGTGAGTTCCACAAAACAAACAGTAAACTCTTATAAAATACTGGAGTATGAACTCAAGCTAGTTGTATCAATACCATTTGTCTTCATTAGAAGACAATCTAATTACGATTGGATATAATTACTTATATCGCATATCTTATAACTAGGTAGCAACTTCAGAATTCTGGCCATGTAGCTATAGAAATCAGCTAACAAGCAAAGAAAAATAATAATTTGAATAATTCTAATGATAAAAACAAATTTAATGATTACTTCATCATAATCATAACATTCAACAACAACATTTCCAATGATTTCTTCAGCCGTTTCTCGACTTCCAACATGAATCAGATTTCGGAAAACCAATGTTATATTCCATTGTGGACATAATGATTCTTTGAGAATCTATAAAACAAAACGAACACATAGAAATTAGCATTTCTATTTTGTTACGATAGGAATTAAAAGCTATTTTCACTTATTATTAGAGATATTTAAGTAGATTTAATAATATTAAATAATTTAAGGAAAGTGCAAAAAAACACTTACAGGTGTTGTTTGTGTTTCATTACCAGCCGTAATACTCAAATAAGGATCAGAGAAACCTGTTTCATCCGAAGCAATTAACGATCTTGCTTTATAACAATGACATCGTAATTCATACAAAGATCTTCCTAATATATATATATATATATAAACATGTCTTAGTTATTGAAGAAGCTGTTTCTTTCTAACCATTATATCGTATATATTTCGTGTCATTAGTTAATGGCAGTGGTGGCATATCAAATCCAGTAGGTAGTTGTTTAAATATATTTAGTTCTTGTTCTTCAGTCCCAAGCCAAAGATAGATTTGTATTTTAGCATTTGTTGATGATTTTATTGGCTTATCTGACGTACGCGGTGTCTTTAGAATAAAAGTTCTTTTTTTAAATAAATCATATAGAAAATGATTGACAACTGACTTGAAGAAAGAGTGTTTGTACTCGACCATTGTATACACCTCGTTCACCTTGACATGCACTAAAAAGAAGGTCTTCTGGTTGAAGACGAACGTAGGCTACTCGTTTTGAATTACATATCATCCATAAAAATACATCGGGTAATGATGGTTGTACCTTTCGACAATGAAATAGAAATATAAAGAAATAAAGTAAATAAATCTTATTTAGTTACATCAATTGATAATTGACGAAGTGTTCGAGCTATTTTATATAGCTCTTTAACTATTTCATATCGTTTTACTTCGTCAAAATCACAAGCTTTCGAAATCCAAATTTTCAATGATTCTAAATTATGTAAAATTCTGGTTCGCCGTTTTTCATCTAATGTATTCATGCGATTATTTGATTTTGAAAAAGTTAACACTTCAGAGAGACTAGGATGAACTGTTTCTGTTACACCCAGATTATTAGATGTTGGTTTTAATTCATTACATCCACAAGGTAATGTATGAATATACTCTTCCAGTTTTTGGTATTTTTGTATGAGAATTTCATCTGATACTTTTGAATTAACATTAAATTCAAAGTCTCGAATTAACTTAAGCTGAAACAAAAACAAAGAGAATTTTGTTAAGTAAACTATAAAACCATTACAAGAATAATTAATACCATGTCGTTAGCTGCATGTTTCAATCGATTTGACAATGTCATACGATAGCTATAATCATGAAATATGTATTTTGTAAATATTATTGGTTTTTGTAAATCAATAGGTAAACGAAAATGTCGTGCATTATTATCTATTGGAATACGCGGATAAGGTCGTGTTACTGATGAAACAGATTGATGAGTGGCTAATTGATTTGTATTTAAATATCCACTTGATCCAATACTTAATTCAAAACAAATTATTGCATTACCAAATGCTTTATCAATCATTGTTACATCATAGATACAACCAAATAAAATAAATGTACGTTTCATGGGAAATATATACTACGAAGAAAAATAAAGAATATGCTTGAAAACGATGAGAAAAGGAATTTACAGATTCAGGAAATTGTATTCCACTTTCTTTTTGTACATTCATATTCGATGCATGTTCACCACTTATGGGATGGCATTCAATTTCCATAAGTAAACGTCCTCGATAGCAAACACCTTCTCCCATTCCTTCGCCAAGACCATCATGATCTTTATTAATAGTATACTCTCTTGAACTTCCGTATAAAAACATCCACGTTGGACCAAATGTTGGTAAAAAACCAGCTAATGGATTGCTTTCACTGATTGAAAAGAGATCAATTAAAAATGATGTTATTGTACGATCCTGTTGAACAGTAGCATGATCTTTTAGTGATACTTTTATTGTTCGTACAAGTGGCGGAAATTGTCCAATTAGATAGAGTGCTTCACCCCAAACAGGTGATGTACCATTACGATACTCTGTTGTTGCCTGAATTGCATTATAGGTAACTTCAACATACGGGTCGACTGGTTCCCACCCATCAGCAGCAAGAATCTTTTTTGAAACCGTTGCTAAAAAGTCAGTCATCATTTCGGGTAATTCAGTTGCTGTGAAAAATGTCATTTTTAATTGAACAGGAAAAAGACGTCGAGGCATAAAGGCTGGAATAAATTCTTTTCTGAATAAAAAATAAAATCTTCACTAAAATTAAAAACAAAACATTCGTGTTATGTTTATTTACGATGGTTTTAGTTCATCATCTTCTTGTGTTGATTCACCAAGAATGTTCTATGAAAAAAATGATTATTATAATATAAAAAAAAAAGAATTCTTTTGATGTTTACTTTTGTTGAAAAACCACGTTGTGTAATACCAACTGAAACAAGTAAATGACCACAAGGTGCTTTGATAGAATCTGGATTAACTAATTGAGCCCATTTCCGTTCGAATGCCTGATCTTTTTCATTGTATACTGTTGCTACATCAACTTTAAATACGCCAATCGGATTTGTATCGGTAAAGGTGCTAATTATTTTTTTTGCATGATGAACCTGAATTAAAGTAAATTTTAAATAAATAATCATCATCGTATTTATATATACAAAAATCAAACTATACTTTGAAGTAAATCACTTTCTCCATCATTTGTGTAGCTGGAAGTGAGAAATCAAATGTAAAGAACTAGAAAAAGTAAAACAATATACCTTGAAACGTGATTTTCAAAATAAATAAAACTAATAATACAAACGTCTTGTAATTAGTATTTTACTTATTTTACAAATAAATAAGAACAATCATAAATTTTGTTGTTAATACACACTAGATAAGATTTAATTTTTAAATACTCTATGTTAATAGAATTAGGATTTCTGTAAACTTCATTTTAAGAATTTGCAAAGATGTTTTATTTTTTTAATGAGAAATACTGCTTGTTTCGTTAGAATATTTATCATGACAGATAGCTAATTTGATCTGAAAGATCTTTATCAGTGTGAAGCTAGCACGACGGAGCTAGCTTCACACTGATAAGATCTTTAATAAAAGTAATGATGTTAACTCAAAATTCATTTTGGAAATTTATTGAATACTAGTTTTCCAATTTTCCAATTATTTAACATGAGTTTAATGCAGATGTCTCATATGGAAATAACTTACGTCTCCAAAGAATGGTGAGTTAGTACATTTATGTACTCCTGTATATCGTTTTTGATAACCAATTTGAACACATACATATGGATTAATATCAACTCCAGCAAAATTTCGTCCTTGTATGATATTAACCATAATTTGCCATTGAATCATTTGATATGCATCACCATCATATCGTCCCAAACTAAAGTTATTTTAAATAAAATATTTAATTAAATATCAATAGTATTTTGTTTTGAAACCTTTTTTCGAGTAATTCAAGATTATGATATTGAACTTTTATTTTTTCATCTTCAGTCAGTGGTAAAGATGTTTCATTAGAATTTTGATTAACATTGAAAGCTGAATCACTAAGCGAATCTGAATCAGCATCATCTGTATGGCCAACGAACTTTACATGAAGTTTTTTACTAAGATAAAAAGTAGCCATAATTTTCTATTCTAATAAGATTATAAATAATTTAAATAATAAGACATTAAGAATGATTAATCATTTTGCTGATGACAAATAGACTCGGCTCTTGTATCAGTTAATGGTACAGATAATCAAACATATTTAACTTATGTTACGAAAAGACAATCAGTAAATTCTTTTGGGAAAAATATTCATCTTATCAGAGAATAGAAAAAAATGCATCCCTACTTACAGTCTACGTTCACCTTTTGAGTTAATATGACGATGTCGATGTCGATGGCCACCATGTCGAGCTTCATCATCGAGAGAACTTATCCAATCGATCGAGTCAACTAGATTAACAGTTTCAGTTTCACCTAATGCAATTCTTTCTTTGTCAATACTTGGAGTAATATAATAAATTTTAAGTTGTACAGTCGATTTTATTATATAATTATTTGAATCTGATAAATTTTCTTGAGATAAATAAATATATTTAGAATCCATTAATGATTCAAGTATTAATTCATAAATCGCAATCATTTTCTTATGTTTTCTTTTCACAGTTACTGTATAAAATTCCATACGTATTTTATCATCAGGTAATAGCATAGTAGCTAAATTAAAATTAAATCTATGCGGCTTTTTCCCACGTGCCACGAAATTTGCAGTTCCATTTTGTATAGGAACATTGTTTGACCAAAGATTAATTCCTAAAGAAATATTAAAAAAAACATTATTACTAAGAATTCTTTAGTTATTTCTTATTTTATTATGATGAAAATAGTTTTAATAGAATACCTCGAAATATAACTTTAGTACAAAGTAATATTGTACTATCATCAACAATTAATTGTGTTGTTTGCTCTTGACTTTCATCAAATACATCAGATATCGTGTTTCCTATTTCAAGATCAGCAACTTTAAATAAAAAGATTATTAACGCCATTCTATATTTTATAGGAATCAGTAGAGTTTTAACTGTTTATGATTTTTTCTTGTATTTTTTATGTACTGTTAGGAATATGAATAGATTTATCAACATTAATGTTTCTTGTTTCAATTTTCAAATGACAGGTATAAGGAAAGAAGAGAAGACTAAATATAACTCCTAACGATATAAACATACACGAAACGACAATCTAGCAACAAGAAATAGTATAAAAATGAATAATTTTGATCATTTTCTCTCTTCTATGGCATTCTTTATTTTGATTTGCCTGAATTAATGATCATATGATTGCAGTCATTGATTTGTGTCGAAAGAAAAAAAGAAGAAATATGTATAGTAATGTATTTTTTATTAAATGTGAAGAATTCAAGAGGTGTCTTGTTCTTGAGAAGTTTTTTCTGATGTTGTTTTCGTTGTTGTCGCTGATGAAGATGAAAATGAAGAGATTGGTGGCACCAGATTATCACGAAACGGTTCCAAACGGACCTATGGCAAATAATTTTAAAATAATTTTTCGATTGATAAATATCAGTCTAGATCTATTTCTTGATAAAATTATTTTTTCCCCTTTTTGTCGAATTCATTTGAAATGATTGGCACTGCTAATAAAATAGATTTCTTGATAATAAAAAGACACTCATTCATCATAGTATAATATAAGTATTTTTGTTTTCACAAAGCGTCTAGTTCACATTGATAGAACAAAGTCATTATTCAAATAAATGCTTGTTTCATTCAAAACAGAAACGAACTTATATAATGACTCTCATTTATATAAAAGAATTTTCTTCGAATTCATGTTTATTAATCAATGTCCGAGATAATTTCTTACTCGTTCAACAATCATCATAATGCCTTCTGGCAAATTTCGTTGAACATATTCGAGAAATGTATCAGCCGTTGAACCAGTTATATGTTTAAACTGAAAAGAAAGTAAAAATAACAAAGAGATAAGAAATCAAAAAAAATTACATTAAATTTTTTATAATACGTTCGAATTTCGTATTCTCGCCAATACTTTTTCTTAGCAAATTTCGATCGAAGTAAAGTCCATCGCTCTGTGAAAAAAGGAGGATTTTCACTAAAACATAGTTGTTAAATATTAATCTGTTTTTTTTCAATATAAATATATTATTTACACATTAACAAGTTGTACAGCAAGTTCTGTAGAAACAAGACGAACGAATCGCTCATAACTTTCTAATACAGCTGGATCATGACCACGGACTTCTACACATAGACGTTTATAAAGTTCATCACTACCAGATGGACGTTCAATATGTGGTCGAGGCGTAGCTGCAACGTTCAATTGTGTTTTTAACTAGATGTTACAAGCAAAACAATTAATGTTGCAAAAAAAACAATGATTTGTACTCGAGCAGCAGTCGTGATCGATCGACAAGTTAACGATAACACAGAGAATGAAATCTGTGGGGTTTTTAAAAGAAAAATTTGATTGAATACAGTCCGAGCTAACATCTAAAATACAAAAAAAAAGAATCCTGCGATTGAATATACAAATATAACATCCATATTAACAGTAATTATAACTATTTAAATTAAATACTAAACTAGTAACTCGCTTTGTAAAACATAACCATTCATTATAGGTTAGTAATAAGCAATCAATCAATAGAAGTATGATGAGATACCTCCATATTGTCCCATTGATTAGTACTTCAGCGACATCTAACGAAAAGTATCAATAATAATAGTAGGATAATATAATAAGATTGATGGAGGGGTGTCGAAGGACTGAGAATTAGGAATTCCTCATCAGTTCCCCTACAGTTCCTTGCATACTAAAGGTAAAAATATGGAATATTCACGATAACTTTTGTCCCTACACTCATTTTCACTTGCAAAATTGTGCGAATCAATAATTTCATGCAGAAATTATTTTTAAAGCAGCAATATTGCGACTTTCGTGAATGGTGGAACTGTGAAGGAACCGATAGTTGATTCCCATTTCCTCTAGGAACTATCACAGCGACACCGGCAATTCATCGGCACCTTAGGAATTCCTATTTCTCAGTCCTTGGAAACTGCTGACGCTGACAAAGTTTAGAGGTTAATGACTTATTAAGATTAACATGACAACGAGTAAATTCTATGAGAAGACAGATCGTATAGAAACCAATTTCTTTTCATTATTTTTATAGTTCTATTACTTTTAGTTTTATGGACAAACACGAAAAGTCATTTTTTCATGTTCTGTATTAGTACGGTTTCTAATAGTAGTAATAAGCATACAAATAGTTAACAACTATTTACTGTAGCAGAACGAAATCGATTTTTCTTATCGTAAATGTCCTTTTTAGATATTTAATCCACATGTAATAGAGGTTTTGCAAAACAGTGTGCAAAAGTGTTAAGTATCATAGAGAAAATACAATGACATTCTGAGCAATAATATAATTTTGAAGTACACAAATAGTAAGTATAACTGAAACAGTATATATGCTCCAGAACAATACGAATCAATGATGAAAAAATTTCAATCAATTACAAGTAAGTAAAGAAGTTTTTCATATATGCAGTGAAAATCGATTAACCAACGCTTATAGTTATTCTATGTAGTGTTGTCTTCGATATCTGGAAATAGATATTTGTATCGTTTTTGACGAGTATTCGATATTGACGTAGAAAATCAAATAGTTCAACGTTAAAATCACTTCCTGCTCTGTACTCTTACTTGTATAGATAATTATGTTATTGAAAAATGCTTTAGTAGTGTTTGTCATTCTATCGGTGACTCCCTGTGAATAAGATTCGAGTAAAACCAAACTAATCTATAAAAAACACACTCTAACTACTGTATATATATGAGTGAATTGCAACTTTTTGGTACATTTGGCGTTTTAGCTGTATTTGTATAATAAAGTTTTTTCCTCTCAGCCGATTTTGATAATTTTTTCATCAGTTATTGATCCTAGTACGTCCCACTGGCACACAAAATTTCAGCTCTCTAGCTCAAACCGTCGCTGACTTATAAGGAAAACATGACAACAAAATGTTAATTTTTGCTGACACGTGAGAAGAAAAATGAATTTTTGAACTACAGAACAGCAAGAGAAAAAATATTTAAATAGGCTATTTTGTACAGCGTTCAATGCTCTATCGAAGTATATTATGGATTTAAATTTTATACTTCATTCTCTTGTTCGTCCAACGTTCACATTGTTTGACAGACACTTTGAATTTTTGTGTAGAAAGACGCAAACGTGATTACAGTTCGATCAGTGATAAAGCTAACGACGCAGAAATTATACGAAAGAAAAGACAACTCTTTGAGTAACAAAATGGTAAAAAAAACTCTGTGTTGTCAACTTCGTTTATCGATAAAAATGAGAAGACTTTCTAAAAAAAAGTCATTACACTCACTTTGTAGAAAGACAATTTGAAAATTGGAGTCTATATAACTCCTCAACGATTCGTGCGATTGAGCTAAAATTTTTACTCAATGTGTAAAGTAGTAAGGTCTATCATTGATGAAAATTTCAACTCTGGATCATCTTCTATTCGGCAGAAATTTACATTATACTGAGAAATGTAGAAAGACAATTTTTAGAAAAGTGTGTAGAAAGACAACTTCACTGCGCTATAACTGCTCAACGACTCATGCGATTTAGCTAAAAATTTTACTCAATATATAAAGTAGTAAGCTGTATCAGTGATAGAAATTTCAAGTCTATATCATTTTCTATTCGGCAGAAATTTACATTATACTGAAAAAAGTGTGTAGAAAGACAATTTCACTGCGCTATAACTCCTCAAAGATTCATGTGATTTAGCTTAAATTTTTTCTCAAGATATAAAGTGGCAAGGTCTATCAATGATAAAAATTTCAGCCCTGAATCTTCTGCCATTCGGGAGAAATTTACATTATACTGAGAAATGTAGAACGACAATTTTTAGAAAAGTGTGTAGAATGACAATTTTTCGCGAATATTTTCAGTACGGGTCATT
>OENM01000153.1:115797-136228 GCA_900239745.1 Rotaria magnacalcarata | reverse complement strand
GTGCTCATTAATTTGGGAACTAAAATAGTCATCAGCATGATAATCTTTGTAAAAAATGTATATATAGGAACGGATACTCAACTCTGTTCTCGTACTCTTTAAAAAATGTGTGCTACATTTATTGAGTCTACACATGGCAAAATACATTTATGTTACTTCGGTTATCGATATTATGGGAAACGTAAAAACCAAAATGGTTCCGAGTATTGGATATGTGTGAAATGTAATGCAACAGCAACAAGTTTTGCAGATTTGTCAGTCGTAGTACGTGATGAACATACACATTTACCTGATGGAACAGATAAAGAAGTACTGGAAATGCGAAAAAATTTCCTTAAAGCTGCAGGGCTGAGATATTTTCAACGTCCATCAAAAGGTTAAAAAACCATTTCTCTTTGTTTCTTTTCTTATTTGTACAAATATTTATTGGAATGTTTTTGTTCTGATAATACATTGACTATTGCAATGACTACTCATTTTCTCATTTCTTTTCGTCAAAACAATCAACGGCAAGTAAATCCTCAGCAGTGAAAATTAAACTTTTTCGTAAAAAAAGCAATTAAAATTGAAAAACAATCAGTGGCAAGTAAACCGTGTATACGAGTGAATTGTTCTATTGAAACACGCAAATATATATATTAACTCTATGATACTAAAAGATATTTGACGTTACTACGGATCATTTCATAAGAAATCAAGTATTCTAGTGCCTAAATCAATACTCAAGATCCTTATTCATCAAATAGAAATATGATGTAAACAATTTTTTCTTCTTCTCTGATATGTTTTTGCTGCACGATTCAATGAACCTCTGTAATTCTACATATCATTGATCAATAGAATAAATTAGCTCCTAAATTTCATCGAAGAATAAGTTGATTTCAATCTGCCGTTATTTTGGTTCGATATTCATCAACATCGATTCAATTAACGTTCTCTATGATAAATCTTCCGAGTACGTTTAAGTCATGTCCAACAGCAAACGTTCTTAACAAGAACAAATTCGAATGGAACCTCTCACAAACATTACTATTGACATATCAATTGATTAATCGTTCTTTCGTTTATCTAAAAATTAATTTCCTCTACTAGAAATATAACTAATAAAACATGTTTACTAGTCTTCTCGAACTTCTCATCTATGAATATTCCGTTCTCGAAGTACAAAAACGCACACACACATCAATTAGGCTTTCTAATATGTTTTTTCCCAATTTATTTTGAGTTGTTTACAAAATTTTATTATTTCTGAATTTCAAATCCCTGGAAACAGTAATTCTGAATGCAGTAACCAAAAATCAGAATGCATTGAACTCTTGAGAATTTTCAGTCATCTTTCGGGATCTGGAATATAATCAGAAAAGTATCCGGCAAGACACGTTTTTTTTATTACTATTCATATTAATCAGCTCACATATGAATTCATAATTCTCTTCAGTATAATAATAATAATAATTGACTTTGTTAGAGAACTAAATATTTCCTCTCGTGTATCTGTTTCATTCAAAAATGTCAGGTTTCTCGTTTATCAAAACTGCTTATAAAAAAAAAACTAAAACATTCAAGGTTGTGCTTTTCTAGTCTTCGTTTGCTATGGGCATGCGCATGGAATCCTCAGTAATGCAGTATATAGAAGTAATCCTTCTAACATTGATCTTTATCTTATCAATTATTTCATGACATGAAAAATTGTTCTTAATTATTTATTTGTTGCCATTTGCAATAGAAATGAATCTTCTGATTATCATCACTGATCAAAAGAATGAAGACATAAACGAAAATGACAAGCCAAAAAAAATACATTTTGGTAATTAACTCTTTTTCGCACAACGCAACAAAGAAGAAAAAGAAAGAGAGGAAGGTATGAGCAGCAGCAGCAACAACAACAACAACAACAAACAGCAAAAGAGAAAGGAAGAAAGAAAAAAAGAAGAAGAAAGATAAATTTGTCATGTCAGAAGACGCCTCATAAACGTCGTGTTTTCGTCTTTGTCCAAAAAGAAAAGAAAACGCAAAGGACAAAATAAATAGAATAAATACTTTTTTTCACAAAAGATAAATTCATAATGTCATATAGGCACAAAAAGAATATGAGGTATAGCGATAGTCAAAACAGATAATTTATTGTGGTCATAGTAAATAAAACAAAAAGAAACCGAGACATTTAACACAACATTAAGAAAAAAGAGGAATGAATAATCGAAAGAGAAAGGGTACACAAAAAAGAAAATATGGATGTGACAGTCCGCCAACAAATGATCACATGCATAAGAAAATTTTTGATAATCAACAGAATTACATTGTTGTAGTAGCAAATGAAGACTTTATGGCTGCAGCAACAGGCATACCCGAACGATGGAAATGAACGCATTGCCAACGGGAATCTTTTTTATGCCAAATACGAGTTTCCTCGGTTCGTACACTTTGTGGTTGGCCGTTTCTAAACGTATCGATATTTCCATCGTGAAAATTTTTCAAAATAGATTTATTCATACCGATCAAGAAATTGTAGGAGAAGAACATAGGCTATGCAAGCTGATTCATCTCCTAATATATGTACGACTGGTGTTAACATCGTACAGTTGATTGTTGGCTTACTTGCTTTCGCTGATAAAACTATAAATAGAATAAAATCAAATTAATATGAACAAAAGAAATAGAAGACACAACACATCAACAGACTAAATATATATATTACACAAAGCATAACCATAATAAATTCTTTACCTGTATCGGAGCGAGCAAAGCGCCCTGCAAATATTCGGGTATTTAAGAAAAAAACAAGAAATACTAGACGAACACAACAACTTTGCCTATGAAGCTATTTAAAATAACAAGATTCACATATGATTTGTACGAGATTTCTATGGTGATATTTAACCTCGTTCTGCTCAATATAAAATGCAAATGAAATAATCGATAATCTCATTAACTGAAATTATTTCCTATCCGGAAGAGCGAGAAATTCTAAAATTCAATGCCCTGGTTTCTATTACCATACTGTATAAATAAATATATCTTGTAGAAGATACATTTTTATATGAAGTCAAACTCCGAAGTTCTCCAAATCTGACAATCATACTATCCAATAGCCCTCAAATGCTGCTTCGAAAAGATTGTGAACTGCCTGAAAACAAGACATTCCTCCGATAGGATACTGCTCGTGTAATCCATTCTAGTGATAGTTTCATGAGGCATCTTGTAGTGTGAAAGTTTTCAGTGCAATTGAGAATTTCCTTTTGAAAATTAATCAATAAGTTCAACTGAAACAACCTCGATAAATTTAATTATGCTCACAATGAATATCTCGTGTAGCTAATCTCTTCGTGCTCGATATTTTCTGTCATATCGAGTATCTACTCGAGTTGACTGTAAATTTTTATTACTAATAGTTAAATTTAATTAGTTTTCTATTATAAGCGTACCTGTATCAAAATAGAACTTATGAAAATCGAGTCCTTCAACAAGATTGCCTATTGTTTCTGGTTCGAAACAGGTAATTTTCGGATCACATAATGATCTATATAAATAATTAAAATTCAATGAGAAAAATAAGGTTTTACTTGGTTTTTATTTCATTACATACTTATACATATCATAATCACTATTAGCAATAGCTTGTATTAATTGTTCAGTTACTTTGGTTATTTCCGAATCTAAATTAGAAAGCAAATAGTTTGTTTTACTTTCTCGCATTCCAAGCGTCATATCCAGGGTTACCAAATACAAATTTTAGAAATCAGGGGATTTTTGTGAAAAATTAGGAGTAAGTTTTTTGACATTCAACAATCATTCGGTGATTTTTATCTGATAACTTCCGATTTTTCACTAATAGATGCATTAACCTCTTTTCCTACGATGGGATTGAAGCTGAATATTCTCGTTGTAAACGAATTAAAATTGAAAATAGGATGCTGATTTTTCATAAAGTTTATTTAAATAGATAATTAAAACGTGTTCATTAGCATACATAATACTTAGTCAATTTACTCAGCAATTCGTGACACTTTTACAACGTAACTCTACTTAAACCTAACAATCGAATATAAAGATCTGGTTCATTTAAAAGGTAATCATAGCGTTCTGGTCAAGTAAAATAGACAGTGTTGCCCGATCCCCAGATCTTCTGGAAAAATTCCAGATTTCGAAAGTTTTTCCGAATTTTCAACGCTTTTCTCGATTTCGAAAAGCAAATTCCGGAATTTGTTGGATTTTCGAAGTTGACATCAGGCAGTCTTCTTGGATGTGCACTTTTTTATTTAAATATACGTTGTAGATATGCATAAAGAGAATTTTTGTTTCGAATCCGTTAGAGTAAAACGTACTTTAAATGAAAAAACGGACCCAAAAAACCTTTCCGCATTTTTTCAAATGTTGAAAAAAGTTCCGCAAGTTTCCACACTTTCAAGTTCGACATCTGGCAACATTGAAAATGAGTGTTCATTTTAATCTTCAACTCAGCTCCAACTAAATTTTGGCTCATTTGATTTCGACTATCATTCCATATAGAAGTTTAACGTTTCCATAGATTTGTTCTTTTCTCTTGGAAATCGCTATAGGTTAAAAACGAAGTTAATCATCACATTAGAAAAATCAGAAGAAAAGCTTTAAAATCAGAAGATTCCTGGTCAAAACAGAAGACTTGGTAACCCTGTTCATATCAAATTAGAAATCAGATTAGAGCCAAAAAAAAACAAGCGTGTACAATCAAGTGTTAATCATAAAAGTTTTTGCTTTCTCGCATTTTTGTTTTCTTGCTTACTTAAGTCGACTGGCGTAGAAACAGTTATAGGCGAAACTGCTGATCCTGATGGTGAAGAATTTTCTCCGCCTGTAGGATTTTCAGAAGAGTTTGTTTTTGCTTTTTCTTCTTTTAACAGTTTTATTCGATATTAGAAAAAAACATAATCATATAGACAATAAATTTTTCTTACTTAATCGATCGATTCTTTCGGCATCATTTACATCATCAATGGTTGCACTATTACTATCCGCAGATTCTTTAATAGCACTGTTCGTACTCTGAGTGGCCGGCCGAGAACGGTTACCTAAAAATAGAAAAAATAATTCAACGATTTTTTATCTCCGATATTTTGTTTTTCTTTTCGACAGCAAATACAGGGATATATATATATATATATATACAAATAAAATTATATCGGACAAATACCGTACAGATGTAAAAACTACTTGCATACAACGAAGCGAACAAGTGGTCAAAAACATTCACATAAAAATCACCGCGCGTACCTCCACTAGACAAAGCTGACATCACAGACGATACAGCAATATTGGCAACCGGTGAAGCGCCACCGCTGGTTGTAACCATCGTTGCTTTCTTTCCATCAATCGGTGTTTGAGTAACTCCCGCAGACGCATTAGCGAGTGCAGTCGAATCTAAAAATTGACCCATCGACGATTTTACCAGTCAAACGATTTGTCCATATGGCTTGCATGCAGATAAACACACATCACGATTATATGTACTATTTATTTAGTGGATAGACAAAGAGAGAGCGAGCGAGCGAGGAAGAATACACCCACATATCCAAATCAAAAGGAATAGTACACTATTGGAAGAATAGGGTGGAAAAGCAAGGCTAGAATACCAAGAAAAGACGATGGAGTAAAAGACTACATTGCATAAAAATAATGATAGCAAATACAGGATAGCGCCAAGAACGGCAAACAAGATGTTTGCTATGCAGGCAAAGAAAACACATCTATAGCAGTAAAGATTGCTTTTTTTACAACTAATGGAAGAAGCTTGGCATTACATTAATAGTAGTATTTTTTATGTCAATAAAAAAGAAAAAGAAGCGAAACTAATTGTCTATCTTCAGTTTAGATACAATCAATGTCTGAATGCATTCTGTATAATTACAAAAAAAAAAAAGAATTATCATCTATGAATTCAATTGAAATCTATCTAAATAATAATATATATATATGGTAAGGATAGCATTCTTTTTAGAAACACACATGCAAAGTATTGTCCGATATAAGTATAGATGCAATAATATGCAGGAAAGGATATAGCGTGCAGGAAATCTGTACTTGTCTGTATTTTCTTTTTCTTTACTATTATTTTACTTACTGGGTATCAATGTACGATTAACGAACATCGTCGATAGAATCGCTCCCTAAAGTGAATAATAATAATAATAAATGATTTTCATCTTTAATTAGGTAGTGACTTACAAAAAAACATATGAAAAAGAATATAACTAAAAACATATTCTTTGTTTACAATTCTCAGCCCGATATTCTGGCTAAATGATTTTTTTCCTATCGTTTAGTTAGACCTCCAACTGGGAAGCAAGTATTACTTATTTCTGTCGTTCTTATTCAATATATGATATCGACAGAATAGAAAATAAGCGATTGCTTACTTGTTTCTTTTCTTTTTTCTATCAGAATCAAGGTTATTTACCTTTAATTTTCGACGTGCGTTGAATTTTCGTAAGCAATCTACAGTTTCTTGTCGATGAATTGTACCAGCAACGCGTTCTCGTTGCTAAATAAAGAAGAAGAAGAAAATATAGAAAATGACTTCATTGAATCAAAAACTTGAACTTCAGATTTACTCCGTTTCCTTTTATCACAATCCCAAATAGACAGATGAAAGCAAGAGAGAGAATTGTCAGAACATACTACAAAGATTTTCTATCCTGTCACATAGAATCAGTTTGATTAGCATTCTCGCGACATCAACATTTTCCTCTCTCTCTCGCTCTCCTCTCTCATTCATCGAACAAACATAACGGTGAATGGACCATAAAAAAATATATGGTGAGCAAACACAATCGATTGAAAGGGAAACATCGCATGTGTTGTTGACACTTGATGTTTTTCCCGTTTTAGTTTTTGATCAACTACTTACGCAAATCCATGGATGTTTTAGGGCATCTGCAGCACTTATACGTCGGCTCGGGTTGATATTAAGCATTGAATCAATTAAGCGTTTTGCTTCACTTGTTACCGTATCCCATTCAGGCGATGGATACTAAATATTGTCATAAGATATTTTATATAAAAAAAGGTCGTTTGTCTTTCAAAATAATCCTACGTCATAAGCTCCAGCTTTAATTTGATTATACAATCGATGTTGATCTTCATCCCAAAACGGTGGATAACCGACAAGAAGAATGTAAAGAATCACACCTGAAATTTTAAGAAAAGAAAACAAGTTAAATAAAGTTTTCTTTTAACATTGAAATGATACTTACCACATGCCCAGATATCAACT
Organism: Rotaria magnacalcarata; assembly: GCA_900239745.1. Classification (NCBI taxonomy): domain Eukaryota; kingdom Metazoa; phylum Rotifera; class Eurotatoria; order Philodinida; family Philodinidae; genus Rotaria; species Rotaria magnacalcarata. Next base: position 128,979 of record OENM01000153.1, on the reverse strand, counting down.
GGTTTACCATAAGGTTCTTTTTTGAGCACTTCAGGACTGAGATAACCAGGAGTTCCAGCAAAACCTATACAAATTCAACGTCGTATTTTTATTCAATTAAAATTAAACTGCACTGATACGTACCATACCACTGTGTTTGTTCACCATTTACTTCAATCGCAAGGCCAAAGTCAGCAAGTTCTAAAGCAGACGTCTCTTCTTATTTTAATAGGAAAAGAAAATTAGTTGCAAAAAAAAAAGAAAGAAATTTTTTTTTCCCACTTTTAGTTTTTCTTCTACTTACTGACAGCTGCTCCTTTTGTTTTACTTGCAAGTAAAAGATTTTCCGGCTACAGAAGAAAAAAACAGATAGAAACATAACACTAAATATATATGTTCTTACTTTCAAATCTCTATGTACAATATTACCCTCATGACAATGTCGTACAGCTTCAAGAACTTGTTGAATACAATGACTGAAGCAAACGAAGATTAAACAAAAAAAGCAAAATGTGAATGGAACTCTACCTGGCGTCAGCTTCACTATAAAATTCTCTAGCTACAATATCTTCAAATAGTTCTCCACCAGTAACTCTAAAAATAAAAATTATCAAACATCGGCAAAACTCTTCTTCATGACTAACTTACAGATCAAATACAAGATAATGAAAGCCTTCTTCTGAGATACTCTCGTGAAGGCGAACTAAACGAACAAAAGCAAAAAATTCAAATATTAACCTAATAACAAAAACGAAAATTATTTACCAATATTTGGATGTTTCAATTGTCGACATATACGAGCTTCTCGATCGAGTTTCTGATGATCTAATGTTAAATTAATAAATATTAATTTTTATTCGGCATATTTGACTATTTCATACCTCGAGTGGATAATTTTTTTGTATTAATAATCTTTGCAGCAAATTCTTGTCCGGAACTTTTTTGAATACAACGACGTACAATGGAAAATGCACCTCTGTAAAAACAAAAAAAACAATTGGTATTGGATAAATTGGCAGTGCCTCTAATTGATTGTAATTCATTATTCATAAAAAAGTGTTTTATGCACGCGCGCATATTCTTTTGTTTTCTTTTCCCATGAGTAAAAGTAACTATCAACACTAACATCTTTTACTCTTATTACCGCTTCTATATGGATGACCTATTTTTAGCGGATATTGTTTTTTCTCTTTTTTCGCTTGGCCTTTTCTGTATTCAAAACAATTAATTTGACTAGTTGTAGCAAGACGAGTGTTGGCTTGATGATAATGACGTTTTCTTTTTTCCTTCCTGCTTTTGTCGTTGCCTCAATTATGATAATATACATTTAGTCTTAGTTTTGAATGACAGAACACGATAGGGGCATCCATGATGATCGGCTTTTTCATTCGCTCATCCATCTTGACTTGGTAGTTAATTTTGTTTCTCGAATAAAATGGCGAGGTCAAAACGTGAATACAAGAGTGACAGCAACAGCGATGAACAGAATAGGGAGAAATAATATCCCCAACATGCAAGCACGATTAATCAGGGGAGAAAGCATTAGTACTATTGTAAAAAATTACAAGAATTATAATACGGTGGCCTCTAAAGATGAAAACTGAACTCGAGAGAGGTAGTCAAAAAATTTTCTACGTTTATTCATGTCATCAATCAAATGCATGAACGATGAAAAGAACAAAAAAAAGCAAAACAACAATAATAGTATAATTACTTACTTGCCAAGTTCTTCTTTAAGATCATATTCATCTGTAAAACGAGTGGATATTACGATTGAATTTGATACTGGTGTACTGTTTAAAACAGCAGCCATATTGGTAATAGATGTTGCCGATGTAGGAGAAACCTTTATATTGTTCTTAGTATTATTGTTATTGCTGCTGTTGATATTAGTATTGATAGGATTGTTGTTGTCGTTGTTGTTGTCGTTATGGTTGTTGTTGTTGTTGTTGTTATTAGTATTACTTGTATTTTTATTAATGGTATTGAAAATTTTGTTAAATAGCGTGCTATTATATTTCATACAGATAATAGAAGAAAATTCGATAATGTTGACTTTGATCGATTATATGAAAATGAATAAACAGAAGGAGGTGGACGTTGGGTCATCATCATTGTTAGTTAAAAGAATATATACATATATATATATATATATATATATATCAGTTCAACATATGGATACTAAAAGCATGCGTCGTAATAAATGCAACAAAACGAAGAGGATCGTTTTTATCGTTGTTTGTCGCAATAGCAATCTAGTAGTGATGTAGCAGTAGGAGAAATAGAAGAAGCAACTATAAAAGATGGTTATTTCTGGTCGATGAAACACACACACACATACCAGCAGAAACCGATTCTGTTGTCGATTCAGGTGGAGAGAGAGAGAGAGAAAGGCAGATCGAGCAGAGAAACGGCAAATAAGAATAAGAAGAAACAGCAATTGCAAAGAGCGAGCAACTAAACTCAAGACGATGTCGAACCACTCATACACAGGAAGAAAAAGAAAGTATGGAATGGCTGCTTATAAAACACACGAATGCAGAATTATTATTGAAATTTGAAAAAATAATTTCTTTAAATAATTATCAACCAAACAATATTGCTTTTATCTATAAATATACAAAAATATTATCAACATATACCTTATAGAAATAAAAAAGAAACGATCTTGATTATGATTGGTTTATTTTATTTAGCCAATCGGTAACAATTTCGAAAGACAGACAGAAATTACTCGTGTCTCTTGCGTATCTGTGTTTTTTGTCGATTCAATTTATTATTAAAGTTCGGAACTATGATTGAAATTATTTGCAATGATCGTTTGGGTAAGAAAGTACGTGTTAAATGTAATCCTGATGATACAATTGGTGATCTCAAAAAGTTAATTGCGGCTCAAACGGGTACAAAAGCTGAAAAAATTGTTTTAAAAAAGTGGTGTAAGTAATTTGACAGAAATACTTTCAATTTACAATATCAATCCTAAAGATTAATTATCCATCTAAATCAAATTTGATTGATAAAGTAGAACAAAAGGATTCATTTTTTCTAATATATTAAAGTAACGGAAATAAAAATCTATTAAAATTGTTTTTTTGCTTAATTTAGATAACATATTCAAAGACAATATCACTCTAGCTGACTATGGTATGTAAACTAATTTTATTCTTGTCTATTTATTCTATTTTATTTTATTTTAGAAATTCATGATGGCATGAACATTGAACTTTATTATCAATAAAGATTAACTTGTTATAGAAAAAATAATCAGAAACATAACCTGTCTATAAGTTTATTTGATATAAAATAAAAAAGCATTTGATGACAAAAAAAAAACAATTAAAACACGCATGACGCAATTAGTACGCAAAAAAATAAAAAGATTTTCTCATGTGCATATAATATTCATTTCTGTAGATTTCAATAACGTGAAACAGGCTCTCTCACAATGTACGGGTAACCTTGTGGTCCATACATAGGCTGTGTTGTCGGCACATAGACGACTCGTTCGCTGAAGTAGAAAAAAGAAAAGAAAAATTTAGTGAATATTATAGATACAGAAAAATATATAACATTTTTTACCGTGGTTGGCAACAAGGTAAACAGCAGCAAAGTAAATTGAGTGGAATACAACAGACACAAATGTCTAATGAATCAGAACATGGGCAAATATCTGGCTAGAAAATAAATATATCTCATTTATTATGCATGATTGTATAATCTAACTATTGCTCGATCATAGACTTTTCATTTCGCTCTATTCATAGAAATGTTAATAATGTAAGCTTTATTAATTTTTTTTCTTGTCTCCTACGAAATGGATCCGTTTAGACGAGTAAGGGCATTGGAAAACAAAAATATTACCTAACATGTTCTAAACTTTAAAAATCTACACGCTCTTTTTTCTTGAAAAAAAATCAAGTGAAAATCTACGCAATTACATCTACGTACAATGCACATGATTCGTGCTGTTTTGAAAACGTTTGCTTATTGATGTATGAGAAATCGAATGAAGTGATGAATAATAATACCCACATATTATGTTGTTGATTTCCTGTCGCACAGAATTGGTTGTTTTGCGCCCCTTCTATTCTGTTCTATATGCCAGTCTATTTTGATTCCTACCGAATCGCGCATCATCTTTGCTTAGAATGACATTCTATTTTTGCTTCTGATGTCCTTGATATTTGTTGAAAGATTTCCTTTATCTCTATCATAATACTAAGCGTGTATTTGTCTTTTGTTTTAACTACAGTTAGATGTGAGGAAAAAGTAAGAAAATCGTTTCAACTTACTTTCAATGCATCAAAAGATTAATAGTTTTTAATAAGTAGCATTTTATTTTTCTTTGTTGATGAATTTTTCTTTTCTTTCTGTTAAGGAGAACACAAAGACAGTAAATGAATATAATCTACTGTTCGTATAAAATGTAGTACAACAATTGCAAAAGAAGAGAATTACAAAAAAAAAATATAAAGAAAAAAAACAATGTTAATTGTCGTTTTAGTCAACGTCGAATTTGAATAGTTTTGTTAGAAAAATCGGGACGGAGCAACACAAACAAAAAATTCTTTTGACTAGTTCATCAAGCATTCGATATATGTTAATTCAAGTGAAATATATGTATATTAAGTGAAGAGATTGAATCGTTCTAAAGGAAAAAGAAAGTCGCCAATAAGTCAATATTGATTTGTTGTTCTTGTAAAAAAATATTTCATTACGACCTGTTGAAACTATAAAAACCTTGAAAAAGCAATCACTCTATTCAGCATAAATTATTAATCGATAAGAAAATGTTCTATTTTATGTAGCTCTATTAATACGAGAGAGAGAGAGAGAGAGAGAATAAAACACTGAATGGTCACTTTGGGGACCATCTGAAAAACTGAACCTTTAATTATTAAGCGTCTATTCATTGAAGGAGACTTTATAAAAAAAGATATTTTTCAAGTCGGCCTCCTTCCGATGGTCACTAGCTTGAATCGATTACAATAATTTGGAAACCCTATGGATAATGGTAAAGGATTACGCTAGTTATTTTTCAGTTCCTCGTTTTACATTACACGCCGACTAATTCATTTTTCTATTGAATGGGTCATAAAAGCTAATTCCCATGTGTGACTATTTGAAAGGAAATAGATTAGATATAAGCAGAATTCGTCTAGCAAATTATTTTATCTATTGTCCTTAGTTCAAGGACAACAGGAAAAGAGGACACGTTGAATCTTTATCTATTCTTCCATTACACGATCTTTTTCGGGTTTATTTTGTTTTCATTGTACAAACTAATGAATGATTTGGCTCGATGTCGTCACGTTTCATTGATACATTTTGTGTTCAGTTATGTTTTGTCAAGCAAAACTGTAGTCAAATATTTTCGTTGTCAAAAAACAAAAAAGGCGAATTTCGATGTTGAGCGTCGCGGTGAGAATGTATAGTCGCTCTGAAAATAGGGTTTGCTAAGATTGTAATCATTATTCATACTTTTTGTTCGATATTTGTTTGGTGTAAATGATGCCGGTAATTCTAGAATATGCTTGACCGTTGCAGTAGTTAATTTACTTCCTAGACTTGATAGATCCGGTGGTGGTGGTAGAGGTTTTCCTGTAATTGATTGTTCTAGGTTAGTTTTTTTTATTGATGATGCTCGCGAATTCGAACTAAGTATTGAACGATTATCATCGTTGTCGGTTGATAGGGATGAATAATGCGAATGAGAATCAGATTTTTCTTGATTATACGATGATGAAGATGAACGTTCGTCATGTGTTGACGATGAACACGATGAATTATTAATACGTCTATTAGTCAACATTTTATATGTAGGCTTTACTGGTTCACCGAGATCACCTAGAAAACCAAAAATAGATAAACTTTAATGAATAACGCAAAATGACAAACCATTTAATCGGCCGGATTTTTCATTTGATGCACCTATTTTTAATTCAGCTAAATAGCATGCCAATGATGGTGATAGATTATTCGAATCTGAAATTATTATCTTGATTAAGGTCAGTCAGAAACGAGCCTTTTGTTTACCTGTTACATCATCTGATGGATATTGATTCATATTGACAGGTGATGATTGAAACTAAAGACAGAGCAATATTTGTCATGTCACGTACATTCATTTCCTCGTATCGGCAATATTATTGATACGTGACGTGACTACGTAGAATTAAAAATACGATATTTTAGACTTAATTTTTATTTATTATACGTAAGCCGAGTTACCGTGGAGTTCAAAGAAGAAAGAAAAAAACGGAGCTTGAATTTTAACCGACAGTATCGACGAATCTAATTCGCGATTGGTTAGTTTAACATTAGGAGTAGCAGTTTTTTATTATTATGGAAAAATATATTATGTATACTTTAATGTAACCTTGAAAATGAAGTTGCCATTTGTACTCTATCATTATAGCAGGGCTCCTTCTTTTCTTTTTTTTTTGTTGCTCTTCGGGATGATTCTACTGAAATTCTAGACCATATTGCGATCATTAGCTTTATGTCGCGACGTCTAGGAAAATAGAACGTGAGAAATTCATAAACTAGGTAATTCTATAAATCATGGATAACAGAGGAAAATCTATGGCGCATGACTATCTAGTAGAAAAATGTGCTTCACTATACGTCGAGCTAAATTTTAATAAACTCTTTTGAAGACGAGTTCATGTATTGAGAATCGCGCTTTTTTTCAATATTGTAACAATAATAAAAAGAAACAAGATATTCTCAAGTACTTTGGAAAGGTCAACGCTAGTTTAATTGATTTATACAAACTTACATTCCTGATTGGAGATGACGATCTTAGTAGTACACTGTCTTGGGCTAAAATTGTTGATGATTCTGATTCAGAATAAATCTCTGTAAATGCTTGCATGACTTCATCGAATAAAGATGAAGTTTGTTGGTTACTCTAAAGAGAGAGAGAAAAACAAGACGACAATAGCCAACAAAAAGATGATCTCATAGAAACCATACTAATGCTTGTTCAATCGCAACGTCTTCTTGTTTAACTTCAGTAATACAAGGCGTATCATAATTTTCTTTCACTAGGAAAATGATTACAAAAATAAGAAATTTAATTGTACGTCAATTTACCTGTTGCTTCGATGTGATATGCATGAACAAAATCTGATTTCGGCGAACTAATCATATCCTTTGAAATTTGTTTTGGTTTACTTTTCGTTGCGTTTCGTTTTATGCCTAAGACAAAATCAACAGTATATTTTGTCGTGGATAAGTCAGCTTACCTGTTTTCCTATGGAATATATAGTTCATCGTTGATGATGCCGAGTGAGTTGTTGCTGCTGCTGCAGTTATGTTTTGTTTAGAGAAAGATATTATGTGTAATGGCTCAACGTCGATATTATAAACATAACCTATTTGGCCATCGACAGAAACACACTGAAGAAAATCATCCGTCGTTGATGATGAACATATAGGAGAAACTCGGAGGCTAAAATAAATAATAACAAAAGAAAAGGTGTTCAAGTTGTATATTTTTTTGCTGTTTTTCTTCTTATCCGAATGTCAAAATTGTAATTCAAGGATAAAATAACAAATAGATTTTTTTAAATAAACTGATCGATAAAAGTAAGTAAAACGTTGAGCACCGCATAATAGAAAAATAAACGACCCTGATCTATTTGCTCACTTACATACATACGAAGAAGTAGTAAGAGCTATGTTTATGTAACAATGAGTTTTAAACATGAGTGCTTATGCACATCATATTCCTTTGCTTCATAATATGTATGTTGAGAGGCTGAAATCTGATGTACATACCATCGATCGAGAATTGTCAATGGTCCACATCGACAGGATTCTATTGAGAGAAAGCCATCGGGTAAATTTATTGATTTATGATTATTATTTTCTTTCCATCGTACTTGTTTGAATTCAATCTGAAATATATTAATTTTTATTATCGTAGTGATTCGCGTTTCTAGACATGGTCTAAGTTGTACTTCTCGTAATGTTTTTTCTAATTGAGAAAATGTTGGACGTTCACATGATTCATATTTCCAGCAATGAAGCATTATTTGATATAATTCAGATGTGGCATAGGCTGGCCTTGACAAACGTTGATGATTAGGCGCATTGATAGCATCTTCGATCTGAATAGAAGCAAGAAACGTTTCTTTTTATTTAACAAATTTCGATAGGGATTTTCAGAAGTACAAGAAGTCATCTTCGTCAACATATATTTAGAAGAAGATCTCTATTCCTAAATAAATCTTACTTCTTCGTTGGTCAATCCTTTCCAGGGTAGTTGTCCATAAGTGTAACATTCCCACATTGAAACACCAAATGAAAAAACATCTGATGCTGTTGTAAAACAACAGTAACTAATTGCTTCAGGACTCATCCATGCTACGGGCAATTTAAATCGACCTCTCGTCGGTATATCCGAATGACAGCAACCCAAATCGGAAAGTTTAACCTTAATAAAAACAAAACAAAAAAGAATTCAAATGCTCTGAACATATACGGAACTATTTACAAGTGATTGTTTAAAAAGAAGAAAATTTCGACAAGATAAATTTTGATGAACTAATGATTTCTTCTCTAAATAACTCATGGCCGATGCTATTTGTTTTAAATATTCAAGTAACAGTTCTAATGAATATTCTGACTTGGCATTTGTTGATATTAAACATTCATAAAGTGATTTGCCATGAGCATATTCATTGATCTAAATAACTATTTATGTATCTATACATAAATTAAAATCTTGTTTTATTAACTTACAAACATAATTGAATTATCCGAATCAAGAACAATGCCAATCAATTGAACGATATGCGGATGTTTAATGTCTTGAAAAATATATATTTCTTTCAGTATATTGTCATAGTTAAATTCAGAATTGAATTTCTTTATAGCGACAGCTAACTAGATATGAAAAGTTACGTAACAAATATTTCTTTCTTTACTCATATCACTTACGAGTTCATTTTGTTTTGTTCGATATAATCCTTTAAAAACTATACAAAGAAAAATCGCACAAGTAAACTCAAGATTTCAGTTGAACCAATAAAAAAAAATTACCAATGCCAAATCTTCCTTCACCAATACGTTCAACATATTGTATATTTTCTTTTCGTATCATATATTTGTCTATCATCGAAGAATTATACCATTCATAATTACTATTCAGATCGTTGGTACTTTTTGTTATATTTCTTACTGTACGTTGTGTTAATTTCTAGAAAAAAAACCGAACCTGTTTTATGTACAAATGAACATCTGCATTCCATTGTGTTTTTTTTAATGACAAATCTAAAAGTAATTCTTCTTCTTCTTCTTTTTTTTTGTCGGACACTTCTAAATGGTCGCTACGGAAATAAGTCTATATCGGTCAAAGAAGGAGCAAAAATGCCCGATTGCATCAAAATAGAATTTTGTTAGTTAACACCGGTAATTTGTATTTACTACTTATACTTACGCGGGCTAACAATTTTCCAAATGTACTTGTTAACGTCGTACTATTGTTTGAAGTCAAATTAGACGATGAGCCTATATGAGATTTTAGCTTTTCAAATTGAGATTTTGACATATTCGAAGAAAATTGTTCGTGATCGTTCATATAGCTTAAATCACCAATACTATATACCTTAAAAAAAATATTGCAAATTAACACTTAGAAGCAACTGGTCCTGTTTGTATTTCAATAGGCGCATCATCATCATCATCCTTGTCAAAAAAAAAAAAAAAAAAAACGAGAAAGAAAAGAATACTACTGAATGCGAGACGACAAGTGTAAATGTATTATCCTTGCGCAATGATTCGATCAATGCTTATTACATCATCCCATTGTAACATATAAACCCGTTAGTATGTGCACCAACTAGTCTAAATTCGCTTACATGTATTAACAAGAGAATTCATTGAGAGCGGGAAAGAAAAGGATTGCCGTTCAAAATTAGCACGATCCAGCTACTCGATAGAATAATGACAAGAAACAAAGTCTACAAATTTATTATTAGCCAAGTATTATCAATATGTAGCTATTGAGCTTTTAAATAAGCACGAGAAAAAGATTAGCCATTTAAATAATAAATTCATTGTATAGTTACCTTGCGCACAGCCCGAGTGTCTTTCTCATCATGATATTTTAACCAACTAGGCATTGTATCAAATAGAATTTGAGACATAACTTCTTTGCATTTCATTTCTTTTTGTTAAAATGCAATAAAACTATACTATTAGTTTTGATTGATACTAATCGTTTTTTCTGGTTTTTTTTCTTTCGTTCCTTTTTGTTCTCTCTCTCTCCCTCCCTCCCTCCCTCCATCTCTTACCTTGAGCTGTTCAATAAGCAATGTGTAATACTCGTCAAAGTCTATTTACTCAAGAAATCGACATAGGTGAAAAAGATCATCGTTTCTATTATAATGACCATTAACATCTGCAAGACAGAAAGAATTGATTGCATGTAAACAAAATAGTCGCCCTGATGTCAAGAAAAGAAAATGATATGCAGACGTATTACGAGTTGATCTTATGTAGAAGAAGATCGTTGACCCTAACAGTGGTTACATGCAGAGAGGGATAGATATACTCTTATGTGTGTACATATACTCGTCATGCCAGATAGTTAAATTGACTTTAGTGGGCGTTGACCATTCTGTACATCATCTGTTCATATGGCGATGGAGATTCTGTCGCAACGTATTATCAATTGTAAAACGAAATGTATTCTATGTTCTATTTCATCTTAATACAAGAGAAAGAAAGAAAGAGAGAAAAAGGTCAATAGTAACAATTATGATTGTTCCGTTAGTCTTATCGATCACCGAACCGTGTGATGTTGAAGGGTTGAAAGCAGTAAATATGTAATGCTCAAAGCTGTGTATACACGACTAGACGTAAACAAAGATATTCTTAGACGTGTGTCTGTAGCCATAGACATGCTCAAAGATCTAATAGAAGAAGAAAACAGCAAACATTGTTAATACTAGAAACATGAAACAAGAAGAATCAGCTGTTTATACATGACAATCGAGAAGGTTACTTAATTATTCTGACTGGTCAGGTGCAATGTATTATCGTTCGCTCCCAGCATACACGGAAAGTGATTTTTATTATTCGATGATGAATTGTAGAACGTCGGTTAATAATTTTTGTACAATTCATTCGATGAGAACAAAGAAATATAATGATATGAGTAACATATGGCCGCTTTTGCCAAGTAGTTCTTCTCTCTATTAACATCAAATTTATGTAAGAATGATTGATAGAATCCGTATTTATTTTTTTCTCATCATAAAAATAGATATTTATATTTATGTACAATTATATTTCCAGATAAATCGAAAAATTCTACTATGTATTCACTTTTTTCTTCGTAGAGATTTTTATTTCTAATTAAAACTTCCCAAAGACAAACAGACTATTTGATTAACTCGAAGCATTTTTGACCTCGTATTTTATTTCATTTGTAATTGAATCATGGATGATGAACTTTGTTGAGAAATACTAAAAACGAGATGTAATATAATTATCTCCATTGCTGTTCTGATGATAGTGATGCAGTGCAACATATTTTAACATAAAATTATTATGAAGTTGTTGACGACAAGAAAAGGCTTCTCTATGACGAAGCATGATTTAGTCTATGATGTAATGCAGAATTTCCTATGCAAACATGATTCCATTGATCTTGTTGATCACAGGAAACAGAGAGAATAATTGAATTGACATTTAATTGTATGAAGCAAAATCTGACTTGACGAAATTCCTATTTAAAGTGGTATAGTGATCGAATTATTTCTGGTTATTTTTACTCCCTAATTGAAGCACTAATAAAATGACATGAATCAGAAATTCTGACGAATTCAGTTTTGTTCTCACAACAATTTTTTATCATGTCGATACTTTAATTTTCTGTTTTTTTTTGTAATGGGACGCATGCGATCTACTTTTAAGAACCGTGTATTATTCATCTGTGAAGAATCAATGAAACTCGTTCGATTGATAAAATTTTATCAACCGTTGACAATCAATCATCTTCGAAACAAAACAAAAACAATACCTTTTTTTGTTTCAGGAATAAAAGTTGGAATACTTTTTCAGTGCCTCTCTTTTTTAGTTACTTGAAGCAATTGAAACTAACAAATTGAAAAAAATAAGAGAAATTATTTTTCATTCAGGATAGATATGTTATAATGACTGGTGAAACATTGTAGCATGTTTGTTGTTTTGGTTAAGATAGATACAGTAAATGTTCCGGATGCAACTAGATTTAAATATACATCTTGTGAGTGTTCTTAATTTTAAATAGCAGTGAGAGTTATGATTTGTTTTTGTTATTATATTACAGTCTTTCATCGTGACTTTGTAGCCTAAACTAGAGTGGCTTTTTTGTTATTCTGTTATGACGAAAGTAGTGTAATAAACCCCTCCCCATAATAGAAGCCCCTGGGGGCTTCTAAACTATCCATCGTTCAAATTTTCCGGACGGGGCTTCTATTTTGAGGAGGGCTACTAATACGATTTTCGGACATAAATGTTAAAAAATTATAAGTGAGTATTATGTCAATAATTTTGATTACTTATTTATTATAAGTTCCAATAATCTTACAAAAAATCATGAGATTTTACATGGCATAGATAGAAGATGTTCTTCGATTTCTTCAACTTAGTACATTGTCAATACAATAATGATGTTAGGATGAAAATATGAAACAATGACACTTGAGTGATTGTTTCAGCATATATATACTCATTTCTTATATGCGTTCATTTGTTTCAATCTGCTTGTGTTACAGGATTACAAGAAAAGATGCTGACACATACGAAACAGTAATTGGCTTATATCAAATTTTGTACTTTCATTAGAGTAATCAATAGGCTGATCATAAAAATGACAGTTATTTAAGACCTCATGTACAAATTGGATTAATTTATATTAGAAACATATCATGGAATACATGAAAAGAACGAAAATGAAACATGAACAATGTCCTTCAATATCCCACGCGCAATAAATTACTTCTTCTCTACTGTTGATAAATATTATCGATATTGATGACGTCTGGTGCCTTCTTGTACATTTTCTCATGTACAAAAATTTCTCAATACAGATAGCATCTGTCCGGAAGAAAAACCGATTTTTGAAAAACTGGCAAAGCGGACGAAGTATAAGTGAGGGGGCTTCTAATGCATCTTTCATATCGACTTTTTTCGAGGGGGCTTCTA
>OENM01000153.1:91250-115719 GCA_900239745.1 Rotaria magnacalcarata | reverse complement strand
TTACCCATGTTGTGATATGCTTGACCAATGTTGTTATAGGAAGTAGTCAAATCGGGATGATTAGGGGGCAAAGATATTTCTCGGATTTTAAGGGATTTTTCGTAGAATACAAGTGCTTTGGAGCAATCAGCCATGTTGTTATACACTTGACCGATGTTGCTATAAGTAGAAGCCAATGAAATATCATCGTCTGGAAGAGTTTTCCGCTTGATTTTGAGTGATTTTTCGTAAAAAGCAACTGCTTCTTGATATTTACCTTGATGGTATTTCAACATTCCAAGCATATGATAGATATTTGCTCTATCACTGTCATCAGAAGCATTCTTGAGTAACTCATTGCAGAATTCTTCGGCTTGATTAAAATGACCCACTTTAATCATTAAATGACCCAAGCGATGCCATCCCGTCGCGCCTTCGATCTCGTTTTTGATGCAGTTGGTAAGAGTAGCAAGTTGTGGATCGTTGTCTTCTGTAATAGTCAATTGTACTTCCCAGAGACGACTATTGTTGGCAGTCTGTTTAATACCACAAACTCGAAATACGGTGTGCATTGTGAAAAGAATTGTGTGTTCCGACGGAAAAGCACTGTAATCATCAATCATTGCAAATGGGATAGTTTTTGTTGACATTTTATATTGATCGATCGTCATTATAAAAATAACACCGATCGCATCTTCATTTTTTTTCATAGCCCATTCAGCAAACTTCATAGCCATTTTTTGGTCCTTGCTGGTGTCCAAGAAAATGTTGAATGAAAGGAGCCCGCCTTTCGCATCTATTAGGTGTTGAAAGTCTTGTTCGGTAAAAACCTCACCACGATAAACTATAAATTGTTTGTCAAATTCATTAGATTGTTCCTTGTGAAGTTGTTCCAGTTGAAGATGCAGATCTCGAATAAAAAATCCTAATTTCGTCATTGCCTCCATGTCGAGGGTCCGCAATGCACGGTCAAGCATATCATTTAGAAACATTTCACTGGTATACCACCAGACTGGTGTTTTCTGGTGGTAGTTCTTCTGAAATTCATTTAGTTGTGCTTCAGGAATATTCTGCATGCGACAATAGGTCACGAAAGTGTTTATAGATTTAGTGTCGTCGCCATCGATTTCCAATAATATTTCTTTGAAAAGCACCGAATACATATATGTTGGTTCTAATTGGTTTAGATTTTCTTCGCTCCATGTTGTCTTTTCTTTTGCAACAGAGCTCATTGGAATCATATCCTGATCGCATTCACGAGCGACTTCTTTTAGGGATTCGCATATGGGCTTGATTGAGGTGAAGACACCACGAATCTTTGGCCATTCGTTTGCCCATTGCTTATGTCGGACCTTGTTGCCGCAGAAAATATAAATTGCCTCTACTTGAGACATCTCGTGAACATTTCCCATCAGATGTTGACCTAATGCTCCCGATGAGATGATGAAGGCTTTCCGATCATCAATCTCATTGAGAAATTCGACACATCGTTCTGATGTCGTGCAAAGTTGCACGTCGTGGACGACCGCGCGTAATTTTTCCAATGTGCTTTTGCAGTCGTCAGTTTTCGGATCGATGTTGCCGTCAACCCAGATGACCAAATAATTTTGAGCTACGCGACGCCGTGGCCGTACGACATCACCTGATGGTTTGGGCACGGTTGACTTGAATTTTTGTTCACTCATATTGAGTGCGTAGTTTTGCTTGATCAATAGGTGCCAGTTGTGAATATTCTTTTTAATTTAAACTGCAAGCACTGTTTATATTTATATAGTCGACACGTTCTCTCTTTCTGTCTAGATTTTTACGAATTCAAATTTGGAATTTTTTCTTTCATTGACTCTCAAAAACAAGCTGCATCTAGTTTTACACTTGAAAATAAAATGTTGCTAACAAACAACCGAACGAGTAAAAGAATTATTCCAATGTTGCCATTTTTTGTAATGATATTTTTTCCACTCTCATTTGTTTTTCATTTGTATGCTGACTTGAGTCGCATCACGTTAGATGTCTCGTCTCTGCCATTGCCTACTTTTCTTCAATTTTCGCAGAATAGCTTTTTTCTCTTTCAGGTAAAAAGGAGTAAAAAGAACAGGCTTCATCAGTTCTGTTTTTTTTTCTTATGAATACATGTATCAGAGATGGACGGGGCAGCTAAAATGTTGCCTCGCCACCGCACCGCCACCGTCTATTTTTTAATACTGACCCCGCCACCGCCCCGCCTCGCCCCGCCCCGCTTGCCAAATACATTTTAGGAAGCAAGTATTGATAGTCACCTTTCATAATTTAAATTTTATTGCATGCCATCAAAAGGCATAACCCAAATATATGTTGTGGTCAAAATTCAAATCCAGTCAAATTTAAAATTTGTCCAGACAGAATTAGAATTTTGGTCAATATAATCTCAGTCAAAATTCTAATTTGAATTTGGTTCAGGCAGAATTCTAATTAGAATTGTGTCCAACAAAATCCCAGTCAAAATTCTAATTTCGATTTTTACTAAAAACATTCTAATTTGAATTTTGACTAAAAAATTCTAATTTCCAGGGTGCGTGGGTGCACGTGTGGGGTTGTGGGTTTGGGTGTGAACTTCTCCATCAACACCCGCACCCGCACCCGCACCACCAACCACACACCAACACCCCACCCTCACACCCACACCCCTGGAAATTAGAATATTTTTGGTGAAAATTGAAATTAGAATTTTGACTGAGATTATATTGGGCAAATTTAAAATTTGACTGGATTTGAATTTTGACCACAACATATACATATACATAAAGAAATGTATGTATTTGTTAAACATTCATTCCATTCAACATCTCCTTTATCCAATAATAAAGGGTGAAAAACATTTATGAAAGATATTTAAAGATGCCTCTGTTGATTTGCATGTAATGTGACAAAAAACAGTAGTATTAGTAGGCGGGACGGGAAAACCGCGAAATAATGCGGTGCATCGCCACCGCCCCGTTATTTAAAAATTTCGCTCCGCCCCGTCGCGGGGCGGGGCGAGGCGGTGTCACACCGCGACTCGTCCATCTCTGACATGTATATGAATTATTTTCCGCTAAAGTAACCAATGACAAAAAGAAAAAATGGAGTTTCGATGAAAACAACAACGAAATAATAATTTTGATTTCACAATTATACTTCCCATGATTATTGACCTAAAATAATGAAAGCAGAAATCATGCATTAACATTTAAAAAATGAGTGAGTTAATTATATTAAGTCTTTTATCTCGATCCATATAGAAACTCCTGCAAACTGTCACTAACTTGGTATTATTATAAGGAATAATCTCGAATGTTTTCTACATCGGCTCAATCTTACTTTTGGAATTTTATGAGAAACTTGTTTTTATTTTTCATTTGTACTTAAATTCATATTTTATTATTATATACTCTCATTTATACAGCACATTGATATGTTTCTATATATTTATACATGCAACTGAAATAAGCTGCAACAAGAGGAAGTTTTTCATGCGCATTTGAATTCACGTTTGTTTTTATCAAAACTTATTGAATATGGATCCAATAGCGTCGGTCATTGCAGGCTATGGAAAATAAGACGATGCAAGCATTTTCCCGTGAAAAATCAAATGGTTCATTATGTATCAAATCGAAATTAATGTCTAAAACAGAATTCTCAAAGAACCCGATCATGTGTCAGTTATTCTGTAGAAACTACAATTTAGGTTTAGTCTGCAAAGATATAAAATAATTCACCACTAATCTCTTCAAATCTTCAACATTGTCCGTATCTATTCATACGTATAGTGTTGTATATTATTTTATATTCCTAATAATCATGAACAACATCAAGTAGATCGGTTAGCTGTATATATATCATATACATTTTCATTTAGCAAAGATAGAATTTTTCATCTAAAGCATATTCTCTTGTAAAACGTTTTACAAGATCTTTTAATGTTACATAAAATATTTTCACTTAAAAATCAAAAGTATTTAAGCAAAAATAAGTAAATCGCTAAATATTCCAATTGATCTCAAACATTTTTCATCCATGTAAAAGCAAATGTTCATACGATCGATGTGTACGATTTCATCTGTATCTGTTGACTGTTAATCCTAAACATTATAAACAATAGATTGCATCATCAAGCATTTTTCTCTTGCAATCAAGATTTTTATTCTGATTTTTACTCTTTGTTTGGATGACAGCAATTCAGTGAAATGAAAATTTAGCATTACTCTCTTCGTTTAATTGAACATTCTATAGTGACAGATAAATAAGTTGCATAATTGATTTTCACTCAATACCCGATTTCGTATTAATAAATCTGCCTGCATGTATGTTTTGATTATACAGTTTTCTCACCTATCGTTTTAATCGGTATCTCATAGGCAATATGAAGAGTGTGAATGAAAAATAAATTGTATGACCGATAGAAAAGAAAAAATATCATATGACTGTCACATTTGTCCATTCTATTACTTCAAGGTAGTTTACCTATTATCCACATCACACACATCTCATGTAAGGCAATACATTCACATAGAATATAATTTCTAGATTGTATTATAATGATAAAATTGTTTACAAGATCATGCAGGTATGATGTGCTTCATTAAAAATCTTTTTTCTATATGAATTATCCAATTACATAATATGTATCAAAAATGCTTACATATTAAACATGGTCTCATTCGTGCATAAAAAATAATACTCCATGAAAAAGGTAAACATTAACCATATACAAAACTGTATAGTAAGTATCAATCAGTTCCTTTATTTTTCTATTTTTTTACTTGAATTTGAAAAAATCTAAATGAAATAAATACTACCGGTAAAAAAATTCGTTAAGATGAGTATGTAGACCAAAAGAATAAAAATGTTTCCAATACATTTTTGCCTTGTCAAAAAGAAACAAAAACGGATTTTCTACAGGCATACATCTATCGTATGTGAACTGTAAACCATATGCTGCTGTCTACTTATGATTGATTTTTGAGTTACTGATACATTTTCATAGTTAGTTTTACTACCATTATTTGCTGTTGGTTTTTCGATTTATGACTATGCAGTACCCACCCGCATAGTTTCAGATTTGAACATCAAACGAAAGCCAGGCCGAAGATGATGGTTAATTTTTTTACATGAATGAAACCATAATCAAATGGCTTCCCTAATCCAATTATTACATTCGTTTATGTTTCACTAAATGAAATGCAACACTGTTTTAATTCTCTGACGAAGACACCGTTATAGAAATGGATCATTTCGTATGCCCAAGTTATACTACATCGTACATAAACAATTATTTTGTTTTCCGAAGAATTAGAAATTGACGAGGCAAAATTCTTTAAATCACGCCAGACAATAAACTGTACATCGTTGTGTTGATGAAAAATATGTTTACTGACCAATAAGGCTCACGAGACAAAGCCTTAGATAAATTAATTAGAAATAGATTTTCTAAGTCATACACAAAACTGTAGATATTGAAGATTTAAAAGTAAAATGGAACAGTTTTCTCAAATACTTTTTCATTTAATTGAGTCAAATTTCACAGTAAAGCATAATTTTTATAGAATTATAAATTATTGGATACTACGTGAAGCTCGTTTCTATGTGAAAAAATAATTCCCATAGGCATCTATAATTTGAGTTACTATAAAATTTAATTTTTTTTATTAACAGCAACAATATTTAATTACAAAAATAAATGATTTTTTTCATCCTTAAATATTTCAGACTAGAATTACAAAATTATTTGCTCTTCAAAAGAAAATTCCTTTATCGTCAAACATTTTCAGCTGTTTCTACAACGAGAAAAACACTAACAATAATTGAAAAGGTATTTGATATAATAGTATATGTATTAAAATGATCAATGACGGTTTTCTAGAAACTATTATTTCTTTTAAACACTTGCTACTTCACTAGAGATGATTGAAGATTCTTCTGAGATTGATCGTATGTCAGTCGAACATGCGTATAGCAAAATACATACTCGTGTCAAAAACAAACAATTTGAAGTAACACCGCAAAATCAAGGCATTTCAGCAGCAATTGGAGCTCTTATTAATCAGAAGATCAATAAGTCAGAAAACAGTCAAAAACCTTTGTATGTCTCTCTTTGTTTCTTTTTCTTCCTCATAATTTATAGAATATTTTCATTAGAGAAAAAATTTGTTGGTCAAAATATGGATGTGCAATAGCTGCCAGTGTATTTGCTACATTGACAAGTATGGCAATCATTATTGGTGCACTGACAGTTTGTTTTACCTCACCAAAAGCTACAGGTATGCTTTTGTAGAGATATTCTAAAGCAATATGTTGTTGGAAGGGAAATCTCCTTATGTCGAAGATCTTCATCTGAAACTTCAATAACAAAAAACTTTTTTCCATTTCTGAGTGAATGCATCGTGATTACGGAATCAATGATACATATAGTGTAAAATAGAGAATAACTTTTGAAGATAGAAAAAAGATATTCTAGATGTTTCCATCTGAATTCACAAACGAATTTTAATATTCTAGTAAATGAATGAAACATGAATTCGTGTGAGAATTTCATTTCATATCTAAAGTTCGTTTTTGTGTACTCAAAAAAAAAAGAGTACACTATAGAATCGGTCAGTGTGTCCGTCCGTCCGGCCGTTTACACGATAACTCCGGAAAGGCTGATCAGATTGTCATGAAATTTTGTAGACAGCATTATCTCATCAATATCTCGGTCGAGTTCGAAGATGAAAATAATTCGTCGAGGATTTACTGAGTTACAGCAAGAAATATCATTATTTTCTATGCAAATATTAACCTATTCCAATTTTCACAAATCAAAATCTTTGTCATAGTAAAAATGAAAACTCAACTATTATATACTATTCGATAGAGAATTTCACGGGCTACAAAATGATGCTAAATTATAGGGGTAAACATGCTGCGTTTGAAATTTCCTCAATACCTCAGTGTCAAAAAACTATGAAAAATTCGCGTATACCGACACTTTGTCTGTATAATATGTGTTTATTTCCCATAGAACTAACGTTGTTTTTATGAAGTAGATAGAACTTGTCAAGAGCTCTAAATGATGATATATTATAGAGGTAAATATGGTGCATTTGACGTTTCCTCAATCTTGCACTTCCAAAAAACTATGAAAAACTTATGCATACTGACACTGCTGGTCGATTCTTTCAAACAGTTTGATCAAAATCAATCTGTCGGTAATTATGTTTCATTTTTTGTGTACTCAAAAAAAAAGAGTACACTATAGAATCGGTCAGTGTGTNAAGATGAGAAGGATCCGTCAAGAAATGGCTGAGTTATCGAAAAAATTGTCATTTTTGACTATACCATCCCTGAGGGGGAGTACAGGGATTTTTCAAAAAAAAAACGCTTTCTCAGAATTATCCACAACATATATAAATCGACTCAGTTTTTAACGCTGATTCCGAATCTGATACTAGTTTTGAACAAAATCGTAGCTTTCTAACGAAACGTCGCCTGAAAAAGGTCTCAAAATGCACAAAAACTGAATTCAGAAACCAAATTGCCTAGTTTCTCATGATAATTTTGGTGTTCAGACATTCTAGAATGACTCACATATCCCATGCACTTTTTGCAGTACACATAACTCTCGGATGAAATCCGAAGTTTCTACATTTATTTTTGTTCATTTTTGAAACCAATACAAAAAAAAAGTAAGTTATTATTAAGTAACAACCTGTTCAAAAACTAAGTAACTAGATAAAAAAGAAACCATATGTGATCATTTAATATAAAAGAATGGACACTTAGTAAGTTAAACAAATTATTTCTATATTCCTCAAAATACTGCTTGATTAACCATGCAGTAAAATCTTCATTGAGCTCATTCCATAGATGGGTATTTGAAGAATTTCAAAAAAAGATTTAATCAATAATTAAATGAAATAGTTATTATTCATCTAGGAACATTATTTGTGAATTATTTTGAATAAATGATTGATTAAAAAGAATGAACATCTTTGAATTCGATCACAATGTGAATTTATTTTATTGAGAAAACCGTTTCTTATATATAGATCCTTTCGTTATGAATGATATCAAGTCAAGTAGTCTTCGAAAATATTATTAATAAGCATATGGTGATTGTGATGACACCATCACTCGAAATCATAACTGATCTTCGAAGATTATCTACCAGTAGAGTCTCGATTTTCCTTTATTGCGAAAATGAACATTTTCCAAAGATAATAGAAAGAGAGGGAAAAAAGTGTTCTAGTAGATTTAGTCACACGTTGAAACAAATATTAGTTCTAAGAATGGAAGATATATAGTTAAAAAAACTATGTTAGATTTCATTCATGTCAAAGTACAGTAGGAAATCAATTTCTCATACGCTGTTGTACAACTTTTGAAGCTAAAACATATTGATAAGTTAATTGAGTTTTACATTATTTTTTATATGTTGCTTAGTTCAACAGTGTGAACTGAAATTTAAAGAAACACCCAAAAAGCCCATAGAATACAATTATGGCCCTCGATCTGTCGCCGTTGGCTATTTCAATAATGATAGTTGGCTGGATATGGTTGTAACCAACCACATCGTCCATACTATCGCTATTTATCGTGGACAGAATGGTGGTACATTTTCAAATCCAATCCAGTATCCAACTGGTGTTGGATCTACTCCTTACGTGGCTGTTGTGGGCGATTTCAACAAAGATAATTTATCGTATATTGCCGTGGCAAATTTTGGTACTAATAGTATTGGTATATTTCTTGGATATGGGAATGGATCGTTCGAGAAATATGCAGAGATTCCTATGGGTTCATCGCGCCCAATCATGATCAGCGTATGTGACTTGAATAACGACACACAACTTGATATGGTCTCTGCCAATTATGGAACCCACAGTATAAGTATACTCTATGGCTTTGGTAATGGAGAGTTCACGAGTCCAAATAGATACACGACAGACTATGATTCCTTGCCGTCTTCAGTAGTCAGTGGCGAGTTTAATAACGACAATTACGTAGATATCACTGTTGCAAACTATGGTACAGACAATATCGTAATCCTTTTTGGAAATAATAATAATACTTTTGCAAACCAAGTAACTATATCCGCTGGCCGTGGTTCTCGTCCTCACTCAATTACGGTTGGTTCTTTTAATAGTGATACCTACCTTGATAGTGCAGTGGCTAATTATGGACGTAACGAAATAGCAGTAATTTTAAACCTTGGTAACGGTACTTTTGAGAAACCTGTCGGATATTCCACGGGTTCTGCTTCTCCATACTCGATTAATGTTGGTGACTTCAATCAAGACAATCGATTAGACATAATTGTCACCAACAATGGTACTAACAATACAGCCTTATTTCTGGGTTACGGAAACGGTACTTTTACCGAGCCAACGATTTCTTCAACAGGAGCTTCTTCTTCAATCTCATTCGCCATATGCGATGTTAATAAAGACCATCGTCTAGACATTATTGTGATTAGCAATGACACGGGTACACTTGATATCCTTTTGGGTTCTTTTGAGGGCTTTCAAAATCAAATCCAGTTTTTAACTGGCTATGCTCCATCCTTTATAGCTGTTGGTGATTTCAACAACGACACCCACCTGGACATCGTCGTGAACAATGTTTTAAACATCGATGTGAGTGTCCTTCTTGGGTAAGGGAATGGCTCTTTCTCCAATCCAACTATCTTGACGGTTGGCTCTGGGCCACAATCTATAGCTGTTGGCGATTTCAACAATGACACCCACCTGGATATTGTTGTCGCTAATTCAAGTAGCAACGATGTGACTGTCCTTCTTGGATTTGGAAATGGGTCTTTTGCAAACGAAAGCAGTTCTTCAACTGGCGCTTATCCACAATCTGTAGCTGTGGGTGATTTCAACAAAGACACCCATCTCGATATCGTTATCGCTAATTCAGGTAGCAACACTACGAGTGTCCTTCTAGGATATGGTAATGGCTCTTTTTCCGTTGCAACCACCTTCTCAGTTGGCTCTAGCCCACAATTTGTAGCTGTTGGTGATTTTAACAATGACATCAAACTCGATATTGTTGTAGCCAATTTTTTGAGTAATGATGTGAGTGTCCTTCTAGGATATGGTAATGACTCTTTTGCAAATGAAATCAGGTTTTCAACTGGCGTTCGTCCATACTCTATAGCTGTAGATGATCTCAACAACGACACCCGGATGGATATTGTTGTCTCCAATGTATTTAGCAACGATGTGAGTGTCCTTCTTGGATATGGCGATGGCTCTTTTGCAAATCAAATTAGGTTTTCAACTGGCTCTTGGCCAAAATCTGTAGCTATTGGTAATTTCAATAGCGACAACCGACTAGATATTGTGGTCGCTAGTAATGGCAACATGAGTGTGAGCATACTACTGCAGTATAACAGAGGCTTTCTGAAAAACGAATTATCATGTGCTTCTGGTAGTGGTTCCAAACTAAGATATACTGCAGTTGGTGGTATGAACGATGATGGTCAACTAGATATTATACTTGCTAATTATGGAACAAATAATGTAGGGATTCTTTTTGGACTTGGAAATAGCAGTTTTCTGAATCAAATGATTTTCAATACAGGTCTAAACTCCCATCCATCGGCGATAGCTATTGGTGACTTTAATGATGATGCACAACTAGATTTCGCTGTGACTTATGATGGTGCAAGAACTGCAGATATTTTTCTTGGATACGGAAATGGAACGTTTACACGTCAAATAAATGATGGAATCTATTTTGAGTATTCTCCTATTGCTGTCGCATCTGGCGATCTCAATAATGATGGGAAGACGGAAATTATTGTCACATATGATGCGAGTGATAATGTGAATATCCTTGTTTCGTCCAAAAACGTCGTTTTGTCGAATAAAACAAAATTATCAGCTGGCTCTCAATCACAATCCATTGCTATTGGTGATTTCAACAGCGACTCTCGATTGGATATCGTTATTGTCTATCATGGTAGCGCCGATATAAGTATCCTTCTTGGATATGGTAATGGGTCTTTTTCAAATCAAATTAGGTATTCAACTGGTTGTTTTCCGCAATCTGTAACCGTTGGTGATTTCAACAATGACACTCGACTGGATATTGCCGTGGTCAATTTTTCTAGCGAAGATATGAGTATCCTTCTAGGATATGGCAATGACTATTTTGCAAATCAAACGAGATTCTCAGCTGGCACTTATCCACAGTCTATTGGTATTGGGGATTTTAACAAAGACACCCACCTGGATATCGGTATTGCCAATTATGCTAGCAAAAATATGAGCGTCCTTCTTGGATATGGTAATGTCTATTTTGCAAATCAAACGACATTTTCAATTGGCTCTCAACCACAATCTGTAGCAGCTGGTAATTTCAACAACGACACCCGATTGGATTTAGCTGTCGCCAATACTGCTAGTGACGATGTGAGTGTCTTTTTTGGAGGCATTATAATAGGCTTAATAAATCAATCCACACTCATCACTGGCAGCGGTTCGTTACTTCGATCGGTTGTGATTGCAGACTTCAATAATGACTCTCGAATGGATGTTGCTGTTGCTAATTCAGGTTCTCATAGTATTGATATTTTTCTTGGATACAGTAATTATTCTTTTGACAATCCAGTGACATATTCAACTGGTTCTAATCCAATATCTATAGCTTCTGGTGATTTTAATAACGAAACTCAACTTGATGTCGTCGTTTCTAATTATGCTTCTCAAAGTATAAGTGTTTTTTTTGGATATGACAATGGTTTTTTTGGAAATCAAGCAGTGTATTCAACAGGATCGAACTCTTACCCTTACTTCGTAGCTGTTGGAGATTTCAACAGTGATATCATGCTAGACATTGTTGTCGTTAGTCAAGAAACTAGTAGTTTGGTAATATTCCTCGAGTATGGAAATGGTTATTTCCCGAATGTCATACAAGTGCCGTTAACTTACGGATCTCGTCCTTTTTCTGCACTAGTTGTTGACTTTAACAATGACAGAAAGTTGAACTTTACCGTGGCGAATGATGGCACAAATAGCTTATCTATTCTCTTACAGACTTGTTGATTTCGGGACTTCTATATTATTGCTTTGTATAATTGATTTTTTTTATTATGATATGAAGTATATTCACTCAGTTTTTGATGCTCAAATATTTTCTTGACTATGCAGGCATTGTAACATACGTTGATCGTTGAATAATGATATTTGAGCATCATCTACCCTTAGAAATGCTAATGAAATTGAAAAATTTAGCTTTTCTCTAGATGTTTTGATTGATGATTCACTATCAATCACAAGATTTTTGCTATGGTTTCATTAGAACTTGCTATAAAGCAAGAAAACAAATAAATACCGAGACAAAGTGACGATTTTTCGAAATTCATTATTTTTATTTTAACTCTCTTTTGGACCAGCAGGTCTAAATCAATCATGACATCATATTCTTATAGAGTTGGTTTCATTCGAAACTTTGAAGGATAGACACCCTTCGACATTAGAAGCTTAAGCTATCTTTACTGATTTTCTTTCATATGCACAGTGTTGGAATTGACGAAAATCATTCAATATAATAGACCGATCAGACAAGAGAGATTCAAGTAAAAGCAATGAAGTCATTCAATTTGTCACATTCTGTCTCTCTGTTAAAGCACTTTTCTTAATTTTATTCCATAGCATTTTATTTCAAATATTCCCCTCCCCTCTTTAAAAAGAGAAAAGCTAAGGGTTTGTGTTTTATGAAGTGAATCAGTATAACCTTATAAGTATTCTAAAAGAGATCATTTGGTTACTCAGCTATTCTAAACAAAAAATAAATGTGGAAACTTCGGATTTCATCCGAGAGTTATGTGTACTGCAAAAAGTGCATGGGACATATGAGTCATTCTAGAATGTCTGAACACCAAAATTATCATGAGAAACTAGGCACTTTGGTTTCTGGATGCAGTTTTTGTGCATTTTGAGACCTTTTTCAGGCGATGTTTCGTTAGAAAGCTACGATTTTGTTCAAAACTAGTATCAGATTCGGAATCAGCGTTAAAAACTGAGTCGATTTATATATGTTGTGGACAATTCTGAGAGAAATTTTTGTTTTGAAAAATCCCTGTACTCCCCCTCAGGGATGGTCTGGTCAATAATGACAATTTTTTCGATAACTCAGCCGTTACTTGACGGATCCTTCTCATCTTCGAACTCGACCGAGATATTGATGAGATAATGCTGTCTACAAAATTTCATGACAATCTGATCAGCCTTTCCGGAGTTATCGTGTAAACGGCCGGACGGACGGACACACTGACCGATTCTATAGTGTACTCTTTTTTTTTTGAGTACACAAAAAACATTAATTTGTACAAATTCCAAATCATATCAGCTACTGAAAATATTCTTATAAATTATTCTCATGGATCCACTAGTGAAACTAAACGTGCACAACCTGAATAGATAGATGAGAACTCTTATCGTTAGATCAATAGAAAACTATTAAAGGAAAAGATCGAGTACATTTTTTTCTCATATTCTTTATGCATTATTAATCAGAAGTCTTTTCCATAAGTTACAGTGACAATAAAAATTAGTAAACCAACTAAAATATACATATATATAAAAGTTATTTTTCATAATTTGCAAGAATATCCATGATAGACAACGAACTAATCACTGGTTCACTTTCATATAACATTGTAGACATAATTTTATTCGAAATGCGTGCTAGAATCAAAAACAATTCCACGTTTAAATATTAAATCATTGTGAACGTGCATAAACAACAGTCAATTTTGTCCCGTAAAATGCATATCCCTAACAAAAATTCGTTTTCATGTGCCTTAACATCTAGATTTTTTTATCGATTTGAATTGAATGATATTAAAATCGTTAAATTATCTCGAAAAATAATGAATTCATCGGCAATAATTGTCAGGCTGTCGTTAGATATTGAAAAATGTCGTAAAATAGACTTTTTCTCAGTATATGGTTTAACTAAAAATCTGTCGAAACTTCTAACATCGATGTGTCTTATTGTTAGACAAAAAATCACTAAAATATTCATAACTTTGAAGGAAAGATCTAATGGCATGAAACCTTTTCAACTTGTTCTACTTTCAATGGATCCTATTGATAAGCAAAATATAATCGTGATGGTAATAAAAATCGTTCATGACTGTAATGTTATTGGTACGGATAGCGTAGACGATCATTTCAAAAAACAAATCACTTCTACAATACTATTTTCGAAACACGGAAATGATTTTTCTTAATTATTCTCTTCAAGTAATTGAAAGTACAATAACAATATCTTCCAAAAAGACCCGAATGTTGTATAATATCAATCCAATAATATAATGATTTTGAATGAACACCTTTTTGCAGATCGATCATATAAATAGTAAAAAATCAATCACTTCTATGTCTCACAAATACATCACATACTAAGGCAACATCTTTGAAGAGAGAGTAAATAACCCTACGGCATAGAAATATTGATTTAGATCTGTGTGATATCAAAGTGAATATTCACAAATCGACATTCATTAAGAAAAATAATCTCACCTAATTTAGAGTAATACTACTCGAATTCGATTCAGTTATTCCTGTTTGTTTTTTATTTCAAATTTGTATATGACATCGTTCAAACGTAGTGATCAACGACGAATATCCTACAGCTTACAAACGAGTAATTGGCTCTCGTTTAACTCCACATGCTATTTTTTGCTTCTCCGCCTCATTTTAATTAAACGCTTCAATGTTGTTGCATACGTATATATAAAAAAAATAAAATAAAAAGGTCAACATACACTGCAGGACAAACTATGAAACAGAACCCCATCGTCGTACTCGGTCTTTTTCTACTGAACAGTACATCTGTTTCTCGTTTACAATCATTCAATGCATCATCAAAACTAGCTGAGAATATATTACCATATCACTGTTTCGGTCTAAATATATACAATTTCGAATATATGTTGAGATAATTTGTTGTCCTAAATCGATGTCATATTAGCAAACCGTTGTTTAAATTGATAATAGAGGGAAAACAACAAAAGATGTCACACGTATGGTCTAAGAAGAAGTGCCCTTGATATATCATCAAAATCAATGCGTAATAAAAAAATAAAAATGAAAAACGAAAGCAAGTAGCCAAATTGATAATTGCCTGTTACATAGATTAACCATCAAGACACTCGAAATTTTTTTCTTCCTAACTTAATATCATATCATAAAAAAAAGAAAACAAAAGTAAATTTAGATAATATGCACGTGCATTCACTCCCGCATCGAATTTAAAGCGAAACTTCAATCGAATCGAAATTGCTGATTTTCTTCTAACTAGCCTTAGAAAAACAAACAATGACGGTGCCGACAAGAAAAACAAGTCGAAAAAGAACGAATGTGTATGTGTATTTTTTTAAAACACAACATGAGATCGAATATTCTAAGAACGATATTGTATCCATCAGCACATCAATCGACTATAACCACAAAAGTACATTTAGAAGAAAAAAAACGTAGGCAACAGCTTTGTTTTAGTGTCCAGAATATCAATATATTCTATCATCTGGTTCACTAATTTTAGCCATTTTGTTGAAGTTAAAAAATAAATGTACAACAAAAAATGTTCGACAGTTGATCGTTATGCGCGATTAAATAACGAATGTGAGTATTAGTTTTCTAGTTTTTCTCGTGTTTATCGTAGATAGATGTTAATAATCGAAGAGAAGAAGAAATTATTTTGTCGTTTGTTTTGAGTGAGAAAAATCATCAACTTAGTATTCATTCATGATCGCAGGTTGTCGAGAAAACGAAGCGTTGAGTATAACGGGAAGTGTAAAGGTGTTTATATGCTGCGTGAACAATCTCTCGACTTGACAATTGTCACCTTAACATATTCTTCTTCTAGTTAACCATAACTGTCCAATCAGCGAAAGAGAAAAGTCAAATGGGAACAGCCAATAAATGATTTTTCTCTCTCTCTCTCTCTCTCTTCCATTTCCTCTTTCGCTCAAAGTATCGTAGGGCAGTCGAGTGGTAATTCAATTTGTTTGCGCATCACCGCATCGTTTTCTTTGACAGTCAACGATACTAATCATTGTAAGTGGCAAGTGAGTTCATGGAAAGCAGAACGCTTTTTCTTTTCAATCACTCCTAGCGCAGTTAGTCACATAAGAAAACTTCATCGAAAGTGATCTCCAATAGAACGAATTATGATTATCAAAACATATTTATAATTCTAGGGCTGCTACTGACTATTGAGATTTGATTTTAGAGAAATTTATCATTTCCGTTAGTGTTGAATCCTTTTACAGGCATTCGAAATGCTCCAATATTTCTTTTTTATATGCTTCGGATTTTCTCACTAATTTTAATGAGTGTTATTCTTTTCTGTTTTTGAACTATAAATAAAGCTGTATATATATATATATAGAAGCGTTAATACCTCGGCACCTTTCCTTCATTTGTCGGACTTTATTAATTTAAGGAGTTGCACGCGCTAGGCATTTATTTCATCTTAAGATGTCTACGTACATGTGTTTTTGTTATTATTTCTTTGTCAATCAATTTATGCGCTTTGCTCACCTATCGACTATATTAGGTGTGACTGATGCACGAGTACGATGTAACTTCAAATAGGCCTACAAGAGAAAAGTTATTAACACTTGTGATTACGTTTCCCTAGAGAAGACAACAACAACAACAAGAGAAAAAAATAGAAGAGCGTAAACGATATTACTCGTTGATAATAAATCGTCATTTTTATGTGTGATGGCTCATCGATAATGTGAGTAAAAATTTTCACTTTGATTGCATCGTCGTGCGCATCAAAAACAAGAAACTTTTCTGCTATGATAATTATATCGGATGCCACCTGATTAATCTTCTTTCGATCTGATATGTCCATAGGATTTATTATTCGCGATGAATAATCAAAATGTTGTTCTAGCCGATTGAAAAATGATTTTTTTCATGCTCAATATATAAAATATAAAAATGTGTTTCTATGATATTCTTTTCTAGACAAGAACAAGCGAATACAAATCACCACTAATGGATCCACTTGCTTCAATTCTCTATTCGTCATCATCAGCGAATACAAAAAAACGCAAAAATCGTTCACTACAACCGCCATTAAAACCAATATCAACGAAACAATCTCGATGTCAAGTTGGCATGCTACTACGTTCATCAACACCGAAAACTCCTTTGCAATCGCGGAAAACAACAAACATAGCAGGTACACAGATTGCTTCTTTCTTTCTTTTTTTGTTTTTATTGAATATCTAATTGATTATAAAAGGAAGAAACGCAATTTTCTTTTTGATTGTCAATTATTCATTCATTCGTTAGAATACATTAACTTGGATGAGTTTACAGTTAAGACAAAAAGTCACAGTTTTGTGTTAAATGAAAATCAATAGAATTAAAAAGAGCGACAGGATATCCTTTATTGAGAGTGTGCAAGCGCTAAAAAGAAAAGCATCGCTATGTCCTTCTTCTTCTTCGTCTTCACTACAACGAGTAAAGCTTGTGATCAATAAACAACAAAAGCTGCTAGAAGCACTTCAAGCTACTATCAATCTAGAAGTTATTTCACACTCCGGTGTTTGATTTAAATAAATAGATTTTCTGTTTCAAAACCAAGACGTCTAGGAGTCGATAGGAAATCCACTAGAAAAAGAGCTTGTGGCTATATGATCAAGCAGGCTAAGATGTATTTAGTTTGTCGGATTGTTTAGTTTCTCTTTGAAGTAGCCATTCAATAATCCGCCCTTCGCTCATTTTACACCACTTGAACTTAACATTCAAGTTTCGTGTCTAGCATCCGAAAATTAATTTGACTTTTTCTTCGTACGTATCTATCGTTCAAAAGAACAAATGAAAACATGTGTCGACGATGAGAATGCTCTTGAGTAACTTGTTGACTTGGGTATTTAGCTAAATATCAAATGAGACCGATGCCGACATTTGTCAATTGAATTTTTTGTCAAGCATTCATTTGTTGTTTTTCAGCTCATCCGATGACATTGTCAACATCTTCATTGTCGACAACGAATTCACCACAGAGTCCTCGTTGTTCAACACCCCTGTTTGCCAAACAACGTCGTACACGTCCGTTTATTGTCTGCGAACTTTGTCGACAACGAGCATTTCAATCGTCAGATTATCAACGAAATAAAAATCAAGATAATCAGATTAAAAAGTCAAACGATAATCAACAAACATCTCATCATCATTCAGCTACATTACATTATTATCAATATCAAACTAATACAAGTACGATTCGTCGACGACGTTCATCGATCGATCAACTACTTGTGTGGATTATATAAAATAAAAAAAGCTTTCGAAATGCATTTTCTATTTTTTCCTTTTCTTTTCATGAACAGTAATAGATAACCGATATTATTGATTCATGTTGAATTCTGTTTTTGTACATAAATCATTAGACTAGATTTGCCTTTGTTATGTATCTGTTTCTCTTATTAAATAATAATCTATTGTCATATTGACAGACAACAAATTATATTATTTCAAATTTTCTTTCAGCACACTTTTATACTATGACGCTTGCAGCGTACGTTAAATATACAGTATAGATATGAACAGATTAGCAGATTTATTGGTTATGCT
Source organism: Rotaria magnacalcarata (assembly GCA_900239745.1). NCBI lineage: Eukaryota > Metazoa > Rotifera > Eurotatoria > Philodinida > Philodinidae > Rotaria > Rotaria magnacalcarata. The sequence continues at coordinate 97,135 of OENM01000153.1, read as the reverse complement.
TTTTTGAGAAATACAAATATTTCGAAATGGCAAGAAGTTTGTTAGTGGAACTAAAAATTTCATTATGGCGTGGCTACGCTCATCGTTTCTCACTCTCTCTCTCTCTCTCATAGGCGAAATATGATTAGTTGCTCGTCGTTCTTAATTGATGAACGCTCACCTTGATGAGTAGATGACGAAATATTCATTACTTTGAGTGAAAATTAATCATTTATCGAATGATTTATTTTCTACTGGAACGATCATATAAAATGATCGCTAAAAACGTTTCTACTATCATAAAACATACGAAATGAATTCACCATTGTGGTCTTATCCATTTACACCCTATTATCAACCAACAACTCCATCAAACTTCTATTCGCATCCAAATACAGCTATCCAAACAAGTTTAAATTCATCATCAGGTTATGAAAGTGCTACGAATGAAACAAGTTTTATCGATCCATGCTTTGCGAGACCATCGTTTACTAGAAAGGTAGCATTATCTGCATGGATTTTCTCGTAAATATCTATCTATCACTATTTCTAGGAATCAACTCCAATGTATGATGATATCCACATGGATGAAGACAGTATGTCGTCGGAAAACAATAATGAAAATCGAAAAAAACGTCGTATTTTGTCACGTCCACAACGACAAGAAGCAAATCGTCGTGAACGTCAACGAATGGATATTATAAATCAGGCTTATGAAGAATTACGAAATGTACTTCCGTTTAAAAAAGGGCGAAAACGCCAAAAAATGTCTCGTATGGATACAGTCGATGGTGCTATTCGTTATATTCATACACTTCTTGAAACACTACACGGACCGAATTATAACCCTGATTGGGCTAAGTGACAATTGTTTCCTTGTTTTAGTTTCTATTCTCTAATAAAAAAAATCACTGTATTGATATACTAAATATATTTTTCAGTAGAGTCCTGCTTTTTTTCCTATAATCATATCTGCAAGTAGGGGAGACGAAAAGTGTTCTCTTGAAAGTGTGAGATGCAACGAGGTTAGGCTGGTCCCAGCCGATAGATGCCACTGTCGATTTGATGATCATAATATTTTGAGTATCGTGTTTTTTGTGAAAAAGATAATAAAATAATTTTTTATTGATATTAAAGAAGATTCCGATCATTTTATTTCAATTTTAAGATAGATATTTATTTGGACTATAATCTAACGTTCAACCAATCATAAATCATGCAGAGGACTCCTTTGTATTTTTTTGTTTCTCCTTCTGTTTTCTTGTTTGCATTTCATTTTTATTCGATCTTGTACTCATTTTACATTGCTAACGTATTTGATTGACTCATATTTTTATGCATATGCCTGGCGATTCATTGTTATTTGTGAATGCAGTAACGACGATATAGTCTTTTAATCACACACAACAAGCTGTTTATTTGTTTATTTTTTTATAATCCGATATGATCCGTAACAACTTGCAATACGTTTTCCGAATGAATATGTACCTTTTTTTATTTTAGTATGTCGAATACAAGAAAAAACAAAGCTATCAACTGAGTTTAGGGAAAGTTTTGTGTAAGCATACAGACAGCATTATCCTCAGACAAATATGAACTGCACAAAACATGCAACGGGTAAGATTATTAGTTCAATTTTACTGAGACATACCAGTCAGCAGTTGCATATTATGGCTTCGATGTTCAATTCATAATAAATTCAATGGTAGTTGAGCTATTTTGATCGCGTTTTTTTCTAAATTAAAATATATGAAATAGTATGATCGCTGATTTGAAATTACTATTAAATACAATTAGAAAATAATTCTTTTTCTGACACAGATTCGAGCCAGAATCCTGAAGGGATAAATACATTTTCACTATATATTGATGAGAGCTACTTAGATGATCTACTCTAATATTCTACGAGAAAGTTATAGTATTCGACTCAATCCCTGGGCGATTTTTTCGACTTGATTTTAGCTTAGAAGAAAATATTCTTTTTCTATTCGGCATCATATTGAAAGCGCACTACTATTAATTTTGATGTTGGGATGTTCACGATGGAATTTTTTCGATCGGAGGAAGCAGATATAGTTCATGGAATACGCCCGCGGCGCCTAATTATTTCAACGGTGATCTGTAGAAATTTAATTGCTGATCGTTTGACAACAATACGACTCAATTGAATGCCCTACAATTGATTGGATCAGTTTCCGTTATGATAAATATAAAATTATGTTTTAGTTTGTGGCCATCGTCACGCATTGCTCAGGATTTATAGATGATCAATTCGTAAAAATGAACAACAGGTAATACAAAATTACGAAAAAACAATTACAAATGATCGAACCCGGTCGTTATCGTTTAGATAATTGTCCCGTTGGAGTAAAAAATTAGAAGGTATGTAAAAAACGTTGTTTCTATTTTTTTTTAAATATTATATTTATTTCAATGACAATTTATTCAGATGAGTAAGAATATTTTGTATTAAAAAAAGAGTAACGAGACGGAGAGCATATTACTGATTTTGTCTATTTGTAGATTTAGACGACAGAGGCAGGCAATAGGAAGAGCCCGTCTTTCGGTAGTTGTCATTCATCTCGTGAACGAGTGAGAGAAACATAATAGCATTAATGAATACGGTTGTATTGATCGACAGAACACAAGTCTTCTTCGCGTTTGTATTTCGATTGTACACAAAAAAAAAACATAAATTTTCTGTTCGTGTTTTGTAACGAGACGACTATATATGTAAATCTATTTGTATATATAATCAAATTTAATGTATACATTTAATTGGAATAGACGAGAACAAAAAAGTTGAGATTCCATTTTAGATCATCAATTTATTTCGTAGAATAATTTATTTTCTTGATTAATAAGATGTCAGCCGATACATCATCGACAACAACCGATATAGTTGTTAAAGATGACTTTAATTCTACAACTACAACAAGTGATCAACCACCAGCAGAATCAACGCTCAATGGTGATCTAACACATGCGGAGAATAATACGAATGTAACTGAAAATTCAACTGACGCACAAGGTGAATCAACAGAAAATGCTTATGATGATAACAATAATAATAATAATAATAATAATAACATTGAACAAACATCTCCGAATAAAAGTGATCTAGAACCAGAAGCTCTTCGAAAAGTTTTTATTGGTGGTTTATCGTATAAAACTGATGATCAAACATTTCGAGATTATTTCTCAAAATATGGAGATATTGATGTAAGTAAAACAAAATTATACTCAATAGGAATAATATTGGAATAAATATTTATTTCACGTTCAGGAATGTATCATAATGCGTGACCGTGAAAATCGTTCTCGAGGTAAAATCGAAACATTACTTTAATGATTTTCATAATCAAATTTGATTAGGTTTTGGTTTTGTTACTTATTTATCATCAACAATGGTTGACAAATTAATGGCTGGCCGGCCACATGTATTAGACTCACGTGAAATCGAACCAAAACGTGCTATACCAAAAGAAGAAAGCGGAAAACCAGAATCATCCCTAAGCGCCAAGAAATTGTTTGTTGGTGGTATTAAAGAAGGAACATTAAATGAAGATGATCTTAAAGAATATTTTACCAAAGTAAGTTAATTGAGATTGATTAAAATATTTGATAAGAATGTTTATTCTCTAGTATGGTCACATCGTTCAAACTGTTATTATGAAAACCAATGAAGGAAAATTTCGTGGATTCGGTTTTGTTGAATTTAATGAGTAAGATATTGGAGAACAAGAATTCTCCGTATGAATATTGTTGTGATTTTAGTTATGATCCAGTAGATAAAATTGTACTTGAAAAACATCATGTTATCAAAGGAAATCCTGTTAATGTTGAAAAAGCATTGCCGAAAGAACAGACAAATCGAGGCCGCATGGCACAATCAAATTATGGTGGACCAAGTGGCGGTGGGGGTGGTATGCGTGGATCACCGAGAATGAGCGGTGGTGGTGGTGGTAATAATAATAATGGTGGTGGATGGGGACCTATGNGCAGATCCATCAAACTATTGCTTTAAGGCAAATATGAATTGGGATAAAATACTTGCAAATAATTATGAAAGTGGAGAATTCAACGGAACAAGGATACGTGATACATAGAACATGTGTTTCAATAATGAGCATTATTGAAATTATCGAACAAAATATCTCAACCAATCAAATGATCTCTAATTACTCCTAGATCCAACAACCCAATGAGAAAACTCATAAATCTTACTACCATTACTTTCTTTAATAATACTTGAACCTTTTCATTCGATAATTGATATTTTTTTCGCCCAGATTTTGGAGTCTATGGGGTATTCCATTTCAAACTGAATTCAAAAAAGAAAAAAATACCTGTACTTCCGAAAGACTCGGGGTTTAGGGGATCCTAGAAAAACAGTAAAGAATTCGAACCAGACACCGCTGAACAAACTTTCTTCACCAAAGCTTCACGATAATTTCTTAAACTTCCACGCTTCGCATGCTCCAACCAAAGCTGCAAGGGCCAGCCGAACTATATTTAATCCCAAAACAAGAAGTATTGAATTGATTTCAGTTTTCAGAATTCTGAATTCATATATATGTATATAGGTATGTTTTTTTTAAAGAAACATACCTATATGCATATATATGAATTCAGAATTCAGAATTCAACTGAATCCATCGAAGTGAGTAGTTTCGAAGATCCCCTAGCCCCCCATTTCTTTTTGAAACTACCAGTCATTTCTTTGTGCACATTTCGGATTGAAATCATATACCCCATTGTATGAGATTTTGATAGATTAAATTATTAGAACAAAACCAATCGTGAAAAATGACATCGCATAGTTACAGGTATTGTAGTTAAACGCGTTTGATTTCATGTAATCTTCATACTATATTCAGTTCGAATGAGCTAACACTAGTCAATGAAATAAGTACGAGTAATCGAACATATCGCCCATAGAACTTAACAGAACAAAATATAAACAAGATAACGCGACGTTAGCGTCGCCAACTCTCTGCTGAAAGGATTTAGTCATGTAGAACGTAGCTATCCAAAATTATCTAGCTGAGGGACTTTACATTTTATAGCTTCGAAATGATTTTCATGGAAAACGCAATTGATAACCGAGCATAAATAGAAAACTTGTTTGGCAGTATCACCAAGAAAACGGCATTTAATTACTACTTACTAATACTGTATGGCGATAGTGAATTTAAGCGCATCGGATCCGCCACAGCTCAAGCTATGCTCCCAAAAACTTTCGATCAGCTTGATAACAGACCGAAGCAAACACTAGTCGACGATCTTGACTAGGGATGTAACAACACCATTTGGAGACACATAAAGATTGCCAATTTTCACAATGAAAATCTACCAATACCAACCAGTACTTTGTGATAGTTATAACCAGCGAAGTTAGTTCTATCTGATAGGAGTATATAAAATACCGATACCAACAGAAAAGATCCCAGTATTGGTGAGTTTTCGTGAAAATTACCGTCTTTTACCAATACTGGAATCTTTTCTGTTGGTATTGGTATTTTATATACTCCTATCAGATAGAACTAACTTCGCTGGTTATAACTATCACAAAATATTGTTTGGTATTGGTAGATTTTCATTGTGAAAATTGGCAATCTTTATGTGTCTCCAAATGGTATTGTTACATCCCTAATCTTGACTTCGATCTGTCCAGATTCTTGTTTTTCTTGAATGCCAGACAAGATTCTTTGTAATCATAATATTCAGTCAAGATTCTTCGCGACAGGAAAGAAACAAGATTCTTGTCTTTTACTCAAGAAAAACGCAATCTTGTCTGATTGCTCAGATAAATAAGAATCAGGCAAGAATGGCAACATATTCAAGATTTTTTAAAATTCAGACAAGAATCTTGTTTCTTTCCTGTAGCAAAGAATCTTGTCTGA